>JAMPIV010021894.1:0-7500 GCA_024509875.1 Oreohelix idahoensis
GTGGTATTTTATGGTTTTGTTTGTGTCAAAGCTCTGTTTGGTATTTTGTCATCATGCTTCAATAAAGTTTGTCTTTAGGGACTAGTTATTGGAGATGTTCTAACCAGTTCTTGATTTTAAGGACAAGTAAAAAAATTCCCCTCTTGAATGTTAATATTTTTTATAAAGTTCATTTTTCAAGATGAGGGGGGGGGACCATTAATGTTGAGCTCAAGCTGGCCAAGTCTATGGCTTATATCTTGGCCGTGATGGCGGCAGGAAAGGACTCCTCTGCTCGGGAATTCTCCTCTGGGAATCTGGAGGACACCTCAAAATGATAGCTAAAAGGGTGGACCAAGGGAGTTTGCTGTCCGACCTCTGGATTCAGCAATCCTCTGGGCTGCTGCTTCATACCATCAAGGGACCACCCACACTGTCTTAGAAAATCACCAAATAGATACGTTGATTAGCAATGTATTCTGGCACAAGGTTACTGCACAAATTCCCATCGTTGCTTAATGTTTTCCAGGCTTTCTTGATTTACAAATAATCCACAAATGCTGGCACTTCAACGCACATTGAGTCTGCTTTATCAGGAGGGGCTTATTTAAAACAAAGTGGTTTCGAACTAACGCTCCTAAGTGATGATAGGCTTATCAGCGAGTCTATGGCCAATTAGGCCTTCGTTTTCGACAAGTGAAATTTTGCAAAAAAAAATGTTAATTTTCTTTTCTTAGTTCAATCTTTTCCCCCTAACAACGAAAGATAGTATTTATAGCCCGACCAATCGTGGTTTTTTACTTTTTCATTTGTTGCGCTCCAATCAATTTGGAGTTTACATGGTAGGTATTTCTGTAACGTAAGGTTTTTTTCAAAAACACGTACTTACCAAAAAAATTTATATTAGCAAACATGATATTCACTTTTATTAACCTAAGGGGACAATTCAAAAATTTACATATCATTTTTCATTAAAAATATATTAAAATGTTCAAGCTGGTTAATTGACAATTACTCGAATTTTACAATTTAAACACAGATATTGATTAGCATTGATACTTCTGGCATTTTTTTAACTGGCTAGAATTACAAATTTCCATAAAATTGGAAATTATCTTCCTGGCTTTTTTTTACCCCCTTCAAACAATAATGAATGGCTTTTAACAGTAACTTTGCTTTATCACCAGGCGGGCCTTTAAACAATAATACCAAACAAAAAAAAATTTTTAACAATTCCCTCCCAAGTTTTGTTCATTAAAAAAGCGTTACCTTTTTGAATGGGTTTCTGACCACAATGATTTTTTTCGACAAAGTGTTTGAAAAAAAACTTTTTTAAACGGGAATAAAAAAAAAAAATAAGTGGTTTTTCGTTGGATTAGTCCAAACGCTCCCCCGTGGTTTTTTTTTCAAAACCCAGCGGAGGGATCGACTGGCCAAAAAAATGGAGCCTTTCCATTTGTATTTGCGCCTTTAAATCTTTTTTTTTTTTTATTTTGAAGGGCAAAAATTGGTTAATATTTTTTCTTCATACTTTTTCAAACGGCACTTTTTTATCAAAAAATTATTTTTTTTTAATGAGCACTTAGGCTTTGATTTTGGTTTTTCGCAGGCACCACCATCCCCCAATATTTTATTTATTTTGGGTTTTTTATTTTTTAATTCCTTAGGACTTATTTGCTTCAAAACGTTTTTTACATTATTATTTGACTTCGTTTTTTTTTTCGGGGGGAAAAAAGTTAAATTTTGGGATAAAAAAAATAAAAAAAATTTTAAAGGATTTTTTTTATTTTAGCTACGCGTAGGCTGCGTTTTTCAAAATATGCAAATTTTTGTTATATTTTTTATTATAATGGTTTCGAAACAGATTTGCTTAGGCTCGGGGTTTTAGGGTGGGGGGTTATGTTTTTTGGTACGCCTTTTGTTTAAAAACCCTTTTTACCCAATCTTTTTAGGGCGGAGTTTTTTTTGGTAGGGGGGCTATTTTCGTTTCAACGTAAATGATTTTTGGCAATTATTTTTAAAAAAAACCTTTTTCTTGGGAAAAAAAAATTTTCTAGGTTTGGAAAAGGGTTGGAATTTTTTATTGCTTTGTTCCACCAAGTTCCGTTTGAAAAAAAAAACCTCAATTTTTTTATCTTTTTTTAAAAAAAAGTTAGGTGAGCTTTAATTTTTTTGATGCCAGGCACCACGCAATTAAAAACGCTATTTTTGGCGTATAGCGGTTATTAATTCCCTGGTGTATTTTAACATACTCCCATTTGTTGTCAAAAAGGCAAGGGGCCCTTGGGAACCCCAAAATTTACAAAAAAAAAATTTTCCAGCCTCGTGGCTGCGCATTCTAAAAATATTTGCAATTTCTTCTACCTCCATTTGGTCTCGTAATGTTGCTGTGCCTGGGTTTACTGTTATGTGTTCAAACGTAAACCCATCTATTGTTATCTTTTCTAATAAGAGTTTGTTATGATTTATAAACCTAACTCTGGGAAAGGGTAGTGTATTTTATCACTGTCCGTCTGAAAAAGTTAGTGCTTGTAGACTTACACGCGTGATGGCAGCATTTGCGTATCGCGCGAAGCGTGTTTAGTGTTCGGCTTCCTTCTCCCTTCTCGCTAATCCTTTAGTCAAGTAACTGTTCGTTCGTTTTGGTAACGTTAATGGTAGAACGTGACCATGATTGGAATTAAAATTTAGGTCATTACGCAGTACGTCTCAATGCTTTTCCAAGAAATACAGCACACGTTTCATTGAAGAAGGCGGGTAATAATACAGTAAGCTTTTATATCAACGTGAAAGCGTTACAATTTGCAGACGAAGCAGAAAACAAGGGGGATTTCGAGTACATTCTTTGTGACAGCACTGTTATTTTACCCTTGCTCTTCTCTTTATTAATTTTATTTGTTAGGCTTCATATTTACCTAATAATTTATATATGTGGATTAGAATATTTCATGACACCTCCCCTCTTAAAACAGACATTATATGTCAGTCCTTTATTCTATATACACATAGAGAAATTTATTATTATTTCTGGGGTTTACGGTGATTCTCATCACACGGATGGCGGCTTAAAAAATCCGCTCCCAGATTGGTTTTTCCAGATATATATTCAATGCTAAAATTATATGGAGCCAGAAGCAAAGACCATCGGAGTAACCTAGAGTTCTCATGCTTAGCCTGTGCTAAAACGATAATATCGATAAAGGTATTTTGTGATCTGTTTGCAACTTAAATGCCTTCCCATATAGATAAATATTGAATTTCTTTATTGCCCATATTACTGCAAGACATTCTTTTTCGCTAGTTGAGTAGTTGATTTCAGCTTTATTCAACTCTCTGCTAGCATATGCCACTGGGCTTAATTCCCCATCCAATGCATCTGATTTCTGTAGTAAAGTTGCACCTAACCCAATATTACTTGCATCCGTCCTTACTATGAATTCTTGACTTAAGTCAGGTAATTTCAAAATGGGTTTACTTGTGAGCTTTTCCTTCAATTCTTGGTAAGTCATTTCACATTGTGGTGTCCATGTAATGCGATCTGGATGTCCTTTACGTGTCAATTCAGTTAACGGTGCACATATGGAATTAAAGTTTTTGATATACTTCTGGTAGAAACCACATAATGAGACAAAGGATCTCACGTCCTCTTGGTTTGTGGTCTCGGGGCTTTCTGTAGTTTCTCTAAATTCTTTGGGTCAGGGGTTCAGGGGGGGGTGGTTCATGTTTCCCTGATTACTTTGGGTAATCTGTGTGTCCCAAAAAAAAAAATTCCCAATTTCTTTACATCCAACGCAACATTTGGTTGGTCGGGCTGTTAAATTTGCCTCCCTAAGTCGATCAAACAGCATGTTCAGAGAGTCAATGTGTTCCTCAAATGTTTCTGTTGCTATAAGGTTATCATCCATAAAATTTGTTATACAGGGATTATTCAGAGGATCCAATAATTTTCTCATCATTCTAGAGAAGACACTAGGCGCATTCTTCAATCCAAATGGCAATCTATTAAACTCATAGTGTCCTTCTGAGGTACTAAAAGCTAGGTATGGTCTAACCTCAGGCTTTACTGGAATCTGATAGTATCCTTTACTCAGATCCACTTTTGAGAATATTTAGCTTTATTTAGTCTGGCAAACAGCTGATTTGTATCCGGCAATGGATCCACCTGTCCTTCTGTAATAGCATTCAGTCTCCTGTAATCTATACAGAGTCTATGTTCTCCAGAGGGCTTCCTTAAGAGTACAACACCGGAACTATTCGAAGACTCACTGTGCGAAATAATTCCTTCCTTCAACAGATAGTCTATCTCTTCCTTCAAAGCTTTCTCCTTAGCAAACGGAATCGAATGGGGTTTCATACAGACAGGTGTGGGGTCTATCAGTTTCATATCATATTCCAATAGGTTTGTATGCCCTGGTCGGTCTGTTAACACCTCTGCATGATTATTTAGAACCTGTTGCACTCTCTCTTAGGGCGTGAGTTTTCGTTAAATGTGTACTGATTTTCACCTGTGCTGCTGTCTCACAGGGGTGTAATGGATATTCAAATGATGAAAGTGGTTCCTTTTTCATCTCCATGGCGATGGACAAGGTCAACAAGTGTGTCTCTTCCTGATGTTCTCTTTCCAAATATTTCTTCAGGAGATTCACATGATAGATTTTTTCTTTCCCCTTCTTAGCTATCGTATAATTTGTTCTAGACACCTTCTCTAGAACTGTATATGGACCCTGCCATCCAATTTGTAACTTATTCTGACTCCCGGGCAAAAGAAGCAGTACCTTCTCTCCCACAGCCAAATTTCTGTCTTTCGCCTTCCTGTTATAATAGGCAGCATGTTTCTTCCTGGCTTGTTTCAAATCTTCATTGGCAAGTTTCCAGCCAGTTTTTAACCGAGTGGTCAGCTCATTCACATATTGGTATGAAGATGTAATGTTTTCCTCTGCCTTTTCATCAGTCCACGTTCTTAACAAAGCTTCAAGTGGACCTTTTATTGGCCTTCCAAACAATAATGTTGCCGGGGCCCTACCGGTTGAACTATGGGGTACCTCCCGATAAGCAAAGAGGGCGGCGTGCAGGTACTGGTCACATGTATCTGGTTTTTCGTGTGCCAACTTTCTCAGGATCGACATCAACGTGCCGTTAAATCTTTCCACTTGGCCGTTCCCTTGGGGATGGTACACACTACAATGGAAGTGTTTGGCCTGGAAGATCCTGAATACTTCTTCAGTTAGTTTCCCCTTGAACTGAGAGCCATTATCAGTCAAGATTTGATTGGGAAAGCCTAACCTTGTGAAAATTGTGAGCAATGCCTCTGCCACATGTTTGGAATCAATCGATGACAGGGCTACTGCCTCTCCCCACATAGAACAAGTGTCCACCAGAGTCAGAATGTAGCTGTTCCTTCTCTTGGTTCGGGTGAGAGGTCCCACAAGATCCACGGCAACTCTCTCAAAGGGTGTTCCCACTATGGGCATTTCCCCCAGAGTTGCTGGTGCAGTCCAATGTTTAGGTGCTACTCGTTGGCACTCTGGACAGGATTTTACATATCGTTTGATATCTTCAGTTATTCCTGGCCAGAAATAGTGACAAGCTATTCGCTGTCCTGTTGCGCTGATTCCATATGACCCCTGAAGGGAATCGCATGCCCTAGTTCCAACACTTTAGTCCTATATGAAGTGGGAAGGACCAGCTGTCCGTGACCATTGGATTCAGATCCAGCCTTCCTATATATCAATTTGTTCTTCATATAAAACTCTCCCTTGCCTGGAGGTGTATGAGATTTGGGCAACTTCTTGAAACATGGCTTGAGTGTTTTGTCCTCAGCCTGTGCCTTCATCATCTCATCTGGGTGAGTATTTATTGGATTATCCTCCTCCTTCTTTGTCTGTGATCTGGTCTGCACTGTTGCCAATATCACAGGTCTCTTGGGATTCCCCAAGAAGACATATCTACACCCCAATATTAGAGGGTAGATTGGCTCATTTATCACTGCTGCTTTTATGATTCCTTCCACATATCGCGTTTTCACTTTTATTCGGGCGACGGGAAGTGTCATGGTAGCTACATCCTTGGTTGCAGTTTGAATCTCCACTGTTTCTGTGGTGTATTGATCGGCCTGCACAGGTGAGAACTCACAACGGAATCGTAATCTAAACCGGTATCATATAAACATCTTATAGTGACACCATTACAAATGACATCTTCACACACTGGGGGGTGGTATGGTTCCTGTAATTCTTCAGGTTTGCCCTTCTTTTCCTTTTTCCCCGATGTCATAGCAGCAAAATGAGGAGGTTTCCTTCTACAATGGTCAGTGTCATGATTGTTCATCTTACAATTTTTACACCACCTTTTTCCTTGGTGAAAGATTTTCTTTCATCATATTTCCTTTCATCGAATTGTGGGAATTTATTTTTATTTTCATACCGTGGCCTATCAAATTGGTGCTTACCTTTATTTTGTTCCCTAGGATCAAATTTATTAAAGTTCTGTGGTGCCCTAAAGTTGTCCACCTGTTTCTTTTTATTACCTGTTACCTCTGCTTGAGCTGCTTGATACCTTTCAGCAACTTTTAGCAACTCACCCAGCCTCTCTGCACCTTGTTCCATGAGAAACTTTCTCAGGTCTGGAGCCATGGACTCTCTTAGTTGCTCTATAAGGACCATTTCCTTAAGATCTTGGGTTTTCCCCAGAGAAGTCCATTTCTCCAAGTATGTCTCTATGCGTGCAGAGAACTGGTGATAGGTTTCACCTGACAGTAGTTTAGCATTCCTAAATTTTTTCCTGTAAAACTCTGCATTCTTTTCATACCTTAACAAAAGAGCCTGCTTTAGCATGTCATAATTTTCCTGATCACCTCTGCTCATTTTTGCAAAAACTTCATAAGCTGCCCCACGAAGTCCCTGAGATAACTTTAAGCTCCACCTTTCTCTCTCTAACCCATACGTGGTAGCTAATAGTTAGTCCCCCCCCCCCCCCCCCCCCCCCCCCCCCCCCCCCCCGCTACTTTTCTCGGTTATATAGCTCTCAAGTGAGATTATCTTTCGTCTTTCTCAACAAAATGGTCTAAATGAAAGTTCATAGCTGGGGTTGAGGCTCCCTGAGTAACCGTGGCATCAGAAGCGGAGGGACTGGCACCATTTTCAGGAGCATGGCCTTGAAACTCAAACTCCCTTAGTCGTAACTCATGTTCCCTTTGTAATCTTTTTTCCTTTTTCTGCTTCCCTCTTTCTGCAGCTAATGAGTTCTTTTCTCTTCTCTTTCTGCAGCCAATTTCTTCTTTCAGCCTCAAATCTGGCTTAGTCCTCAAGCCTCAATTGCTTTAGCCTCTTTGTCAGCCTCAATCTGCACAACCTCTAATTTCCCTGTCAGCTCTAACTTTCTTTCGGCTTATTTTTCTAATCTTCTTTCTTCGCGTTCAATAAATTTGTCACATTCCGTTGTGACATAGGCAACCATAACTTGCCCATCTAATCCTAACTCTTTTGCAGTCTGAACCGCAGCAGATCGAAATTTGGCCAGGTC
>JAMPIV010021894.1:15000-230000 GCA_024509875.1 Oreohelix idahoensis
ATTATTTCCTGGAAATCACACCTCTAGCATTAACGTACTGTGCATCTGCACAGTCTTCTATAAAATGGCAATTGCTTCTAGTGTTTTTCTACAATATGAAATCTTCTGTCCAATCAGCGGACTTCCCCTCTACCTTTCAAATATTCAAACTACAAATGTCCAATTTCGGTCCAGTCTCAGTCTAGTGTGTAGTATTTTTCTGTCGGTCTGTCCGTCCCAACTTGGTTTTTCCCAAAATTACACTTGTTTTTGGACGAAACTACAAGAAAAAAACTACACAATTTTTTTGTCTCCCCCTACTTCTAAGATTCTGTGCTAAGTTATTTTTAGCTACTATCCTCCTACCCTGCCCCTAGTCCACCTGCAGTTTGTTTTTGCATTTTTAGTCTCAAGGACGTCAAAATGTAACTTTAGTGAAAATATGCACAAAAAACTGTCTGCTAGTCTGTATTGAACAATACAGTCTTTCGTCAATATCTTCCGTGTTATCTGTCCGTCTGTGTAATTAAAAGTATATTCTTTCTCTGTTAAAGGTGGGCTATCAAACTAGCTAGTTTTTATTCTCCTAAACTTATTATTAAGAAAAAACCTACTTTTTTCAAGGTTAGTTTTGAAATTTATTTTTGAACCTTCGTGTACGGCGTTTGCCGCTATATTCAAACGAAAACGACTAATTACCGTAAACCGTCCAAGATACGTCTGTTTCTAACAAGAGCTAAGGTCGTTTTTCTTCCAAATCCTTACATTGTGTCAACTAGTGGCGTAATTTTTTTCTTTAAAACTACAAATTGCGTCTTTTAGACTTTAGATTCAAACACGTGTTCAAACCGTCATATTTTTGTTTTCTTTTATCTCCGTTTCTACCCCGTCTAAAAAGATAGTTGTTTAGTCTGCATGTTATAACTAGTTAGTTTCAATGGCGCTAGAAAACGCGGGCATGGGCGAGAATGTATCAGCGTATCTTACCAATATTTTTATCCCTACATGTTATTTTACCTGTTATCTTTATAAATGGAGGAATTTTAACGTTGCATCACTGTAATTTCACCACAGCACTGGCCCATTTCAGATCATCCACATTATCTTTTTTTGGCTGTCTATGATATTTTTAACATTCTTCTGTAAAACCACATCTCTGTTGCCTCCAGTGCCTTCCCTATTGGTTTACTAATTGTCCATGACTCACTGCCATATGTCAGGATGAGGATTGATTACAAATATAGCTAAAGATACGCTATAACTAACTATGTGTAGTTGCCAGATGTCTCTCATGAGCACAGAGAGAATGGGACTGCTGCTCCGTCAGGTAAATAGTAGATGGCGATTAACATGAGGCTGTCAACCTGATAGTTGACAATAAGCTGCTACAACAACTACCACTGGATGTGACTGTCTGGTGTAGGCTTGCTGTAAGGGCACTGTTGCGCACAGAATTTTTCCTAAGACTGTGTGTAATTAATCGGTATGAATTGTACACTTTAAATTTTTTGTGATCTAAGGCAGATAACCTTTGTTAAACAATGGGTACATTTTACTATGGGGGTTACTTTCTCTTGTTGGTTGACTCGTTGGTTATCTTATCTTGTGTCTTGACTCACTGATTCATTTATTCGAACGATGTCTCCTTATACGGTAGTATCAGTCAACAATTTCTTGGAATAATTGAAACTAGGGTTGAGTTTTATTCCCATGTCCATATAAGGCGTGATTTCTGAACATAGCTTTGTTGAAAAGGTTCCTTCATCGTTTCGTTGTGAGTGTTAGTCAGATGTATGCGTTCTGCGCATGTCTAAACTTTAAGAAAGTGAGAATCGTCTTCCGCGCAGGGATTCGACGAGATGTACTGAGCAGAGATAGGACGCTTCTGCGTCTGTAATTTTTGATAGGGATTCTATAGTCCTCCTGTGAGTTAGTTAGCTAACGAGGCTTTCCCTATATGATTCAAAACCGCCTGGAGGCGTATTTTTTGTGGTGTTGATTCCGAAGAAAGGTAATACCTCCTTTATTGAACTCTATGATCTACCTAGATATTAGACATTTTGTCGATCTCTGCTCGCTTGTTTGTTACAGAATGGAGAGGTCCTTTTACTAGGAAATTTCACCACCGGTATCTTTATACCTCAGAGAGAGATATATATATATCTATACACGGGTCGCTCTAGGCCCACAGAACAATTTCTATGTTCTAGGATTCGCTATGCCAGCGATTGCACCTATGTCGAGGGTTAGACTTAGGGACGCTATAAAGGTCAGCTTGACCTGTACTCCTGCAATGCTATTCTCGTGCGGACAATAATAGACTTATCTTGTATATCTGATCTGCCAGCATCAGAGGAGTATTGATCATTATTTAACGAACATTGATGATATGCAGCTGACACAGTTGCAGGATTTTGATGCAGATTCATGAAGAAACTTTAGAATGCTGAATACATTGAACTATTGATGTCTATGATTTATGTAACGTATCTGTGCTTGTGGCGTCCAAATAAATGATGGAAACGTCCGCAGCAGTTTCGCACTTTTATGACTTCCACGTCATACCTCATGTTTTTGTAGATCTGTGAAGTTTCATCCCATCTACACCCACAACAACAAACCAGACAAGACAACTTGCACTTCAGTCTATTATATACCTGGTGTCGATAGGGGTGGTACCATACATTTGGCTACATTTTAGCAACGATTTGGACATACTACTGCAACGTTCATAGTGGCCAGCAAACATCACCAGATCCACCCTTATCAGGCACCAACTACAAATGGCAGCTGATATGCTCATTAAGAAGCGCAAGGAAAATTATGATATTGGTGGTAATGATGGTGCTGATGATGATCATGATGGTGGTGGGGGTAATGATATTGATGATGATAATGGTGGTGGTGATAATAGTGATGATGGTGATAATGATGGTGATGATAATGATGATGTTCATGATGGTGATAATAGTGATGATCATGATGAAGATGATGGTCATGATGATTATGAAGATGGTGATGATAATGGTGATGATGATGGTGATGATCGTGCCAATGATGATGCTGATGATAAGGATGATGATGAAGATGGTGGTGATGATGGTAATGAGGATGATGATGATGGTGATGAGGATGGTGAGGATGGTGGTGGTGATGGTGGTGAGGATGATGAAAATGGTAGTGATGATGGTGATGAGGATGATGAAGATATGATGATGATGGTGATGAGGATGATGATGATGGTGATGATGATGATGATAATTGATGGAAATGATGATGATTATGATGATGGCGATGGTGATGATGGTGATGATGATGGTGATGGTGAAGATGGTGATGGTAATGGTGATGATGATGATGGTGATAATGGTGATGATGATGATGGTAAAGGTGGTGATGGTAATGGTGATGATGATGGTGATGATGGTGATGATGATGATGGTGATAATGATTATGATGGTGATGCTGATGGTGAAGATGATGATGGTTTTTGTGATGATGATGATGATGACCATGACGACCATTGAGATCATGATGATTATAATGATAACAAGTTTGCATGGAGTAAAAGGATTAAAATGGTAAACAGCATCACCATGGTGGATCTGATCACAAAAACCAAACAAGTGCTAGAGGAATGAGAGATGGCAAGACGAAATTGGAGATCGGTAAGACACGCGCTGAGGAAACCTGGATAGCATTACCAGAAAGTCACTGTTCTGGGATCACCAAAGTAAGAGACGTAAGGCACGTCGAAGAACGTATGGAGAAGAGAACTTGAGACATAAATGAAAATTATGAGGACAACATGTAAAAACCTTGACCTGATGACACGCGACAGGAAGACTGGGCATGTGTTAGCTGAAGGCCTTTGCTCCAACTGATAATGAGCTTTACAATTCGTGTGTCTTGGAAACATAATTACAGAAGATATCAATTGTTCTTTAAAAATAAGAGAAACGGGGATTAACATCATCAACCTCAATTCTCGTCATGCCTGGAGGCAAAGGAAGCAGGAAATAAAAACTCTTCATTATTGAACCAACTCTTGAACATCTCTCGTATTTCCCGTTTTGCCCTCGTTTGATTTCTCCCTCCAGCGGTCTTCTTCATGCGACCGTGATCTACTGAACATCTACACACCCATGGAGTGCAGTTGACTGTTTGTCTGTGATAATTAACAAGCAATTAGACGACAGAATTAACACCCTGGATATACTGAATAATGTGCCGCTGTCATGGAAACGGAAACAGACAATGAGGTCCAGGGGAAAGTATGAATGAGACAAGATGTTTATCTGTCACTGAAAATATTCTCGGCATATAAGAACAGAGCGTTTGATTGGTAGTGTGGTCAGAGAGCTGACATCTCACGGCAATGGTACAAGCTTCAGGATATGGGCCTCTGACTCTGCTCTTAAGTTACGGAAGGTAAAGGCAGCGAGGAAGAGAAATGGTCAACTCACCTACTGAAGATGGAGCTGGTATAGTGAAGTCTCTGACAATTGATACTCCCCTATGGCAGTATCTGCTATGGCATTACCTGTATCTTTTTATATAAGAATATCACATTTATTTGTGACAACCATTTCAACAGGGCAATTCTTAATGACAACATTCAAGAGAATTACTGCAAAAATGTGTGTCGGCAGACAACACGTGGATCAGCCTTTTCTCAACCTTTTATTCATGGAGGAACCATTGAAATAATTGTCAGGTCTGAGGGAACCCCATTATTACATCTACAGCTCGCGGTACTTTAGCGTGATCAGAAAGTTGTAAATATAATAATCCAATTTATTATTTTAACATCCCTTAATCTTAAATTGGAAATAATTTTATAACCAATGTTGCACGGGGCATTAATTAGGCATACTTGTAATTTTAATAACCGCACTTCCTAAAGACACTTTCTTTAAACTACAAAAAGATATGTGTCACAGCATATTAAACGTATTTGGCTGTTTATAAATTTACAATAATTATTAAGTTTTTCCCCACTTTAACTTTTAGCAATTAAAATATTTTTAATCTGTTAAATATTACTTCACTGTGAAATCTTACGATATTAAGGAGAAGGCATGGACCTGCAGCAGAAAATCTGTTATCGTTTCTCGGCCTTTTGGCTAAGATCAACGTGTAAAACAGTTAGTCGTTGTAATAGCTGTGACGAGGTGAAATTATTTGATAAGAGAACCCCCGGGACTAGAATACGAAGGTAGCGGGATGGTATCTTTATCTAGTAAAACGTACCACTGTTTCGGCGAGTATGATAAGACTAGCACGAAAGGACTCAATAAACATCACAACAGCTTAGACAAAAACACGTTTATGGAGGTTCTCACTAAACAACAAGCGCAGGGCGGGGAAAATGTCGGGTTTAGAACACACAATTCAGCCGTCTACTCATACGAACAACACAGACATTCCCTGTCATTTTTTTACATAAAAAGACATTTCCACAACGATAACGTAACCACTTCACCTCTTTCCATCTAAAAATAGCTTTCTTCTATTATGTGTCCTGTTTGTATAATGTTTTTCTTAGATAAAGTATACGATCAATGGTTTCGTTGCGAAGTCTGCCCCGCCCATCGATCCGAGTTTATTACTAGCGGTAAAACGCGAATCGTTTGAACTTTATTAAAAATGAATGAAAATGTCATCGACATTGTTCCAGTTGCAGACTGTACAGCGACACTAAGGACTGTCTAGTTGACGCCATAATCTAGTCTGCATATGACATATATCTCTACGGAGCCTCGTTGTGGTCAATAAAACTGTCTATTTGGAATTGTCCAGCCTGGCCTTTGCCAGTATTTTTTATGTTGGAGAATACGGCTGTGTGCGGGGTCACTTACAAACCACTAGATGGACATTGGCCTGAGTAGACTTATTACTCACGATATAATATAAATAATAAAGAAAACTACTTCGTGGACCAGAACCCGTATCAATATGTAATTACATTCACCCAACAACGGAAATTCCCTGTCATATTTTTACATCAAAAGACATGTCCACAACGATAATTACACCCCTTCACCTCTCATCACCCTATATTCTCATCAATACCTACACACAAAACACCAGACAAACCCAAAATCACCCACACCAAACCACGCTCATTAGCCATCTTCCTCTATACAATTTATCAATGTTTTATATTTTCTTCTTTATCTCAAGAATGCAGGCTTTTATCGGGTTTTTGATGTCATTTTTTCCTCACACCAACACACACCCATGAGTCATCATCAATACCCCCGGCGTCTTCTCCTTTAAAAACCCCCATCGACCACCTAACGACAACTTACATGGTTTTTTTCTCTCACCTCTATATTCTCATCAATACCTACACACAAAACACCAGACAAAAACAAAATCAACACCATACCACGCTCATTAGCCATCTTTTATCAATTTTTATATTTTCCACTTTGCCTTTTTGGCGTCATATTTCATTATATAAACCCATTCCTCCCCCAAAATGCGACTCGAAACCTCCGCCGTGATAATAAAAATTTATATATAAACACTTATTACTCATGATATAATATAAATAATAAAGAAAAACTACTCTCACCCCGATATTCTCATCAATACCTACACACAACTTCGACAATGTCACCACCTCTCCCCACAATATCTAGTCTTTCTGCTTATCCTACCCTGAGCCGTTTATATATATTTTATCTGGCTAGAAGCTGTAACAAAACACTGTGATATTAAATATGTACTTCTATTTATAAACCGAGGGTTTGTTATACTTATCTATGTTGTATAAATATATATTGTATGTATGTTGTGTATATATATATATATATATATATATATATATATGTGTGTGTGTGTGTGTGTTTATACACTGTCTTACTCCGGCGGTCCCCGCTACACATCAACCCAGAAAACCAAAAGCAATACCACCTGCACTCTCCATTAAAACTCCACCGAACAACTAACGACAACTTACATGGTTTTTTTTTCTCTCACCCCTGTATTCTCATCAATACCTACATTCCAACACACGCCCATGCGTCATCACCCCCGCCAGCCAAAATCAATACCCCCGAACAGCTAACGACAATAATTAACTATAACCTACCTACTTATCGCCCATGACCAACCTGATCGAACTTATCGATATATATATATATATATATATATATATATATATATATATATATATATATATATATATATATATATATATATATATATATATATATATATATATACAGGGTGTTTATAAAGTCGCTGTGCAGTTAAATTTACGCCCGGGCGAGACTACGTCACCAGAAATGTGGTTTTCAATTGGGGCTTGTTGTGTAATGCTGCACACGGGATTGTGGAACACAGCATTGGAACACAGAATATCATGACGCAAATTTGCATCATTCGTGACGTAATTGCTAAAATATTTTTCAAATTCACTGCACAGCGACTTTATAAATACTAAACACCCTGTATATATATATATATATATATATATATATATATATATATATATATATATATATATATATATATATATATATATATATATATATATATATATATATATATATATATATATATATATATATATATATATATATATATATAATGAATAAAGAAACATAACAACACTTAAAATACATCCTACTTACTAACCCCTGACCAGCCTGATCGAATCTATTAATTTTTATATTTTCCTCTTTGGCTTTGCGCCGCCATTTTATCGAGTTTTTGACGTCATATTTCCTTATATAAACCATTGCACCGCCAAAAAAGGGGGTCGAAATAGGCCTGATATACTACTAATGTCAAACTGTCCAGTATCTGCTCTCTTTGTCTTCCCCTATATCTTTTTCCTTCAATCTTACCTGTTGTTACAATATAATTCAGCTTTCCTCTTCTCATAACATGCCCAAAAAAGTAGATTGCTTCTTTCTAACTTGTGAAATAAGTTTCCTTTGTGCACTGGCCCTGTTCAGATCATCCACATTACTCTATTTTTGGCTGTAATATCAACTCTTTAGAACCGAAGGTGGGGAATATGCTTCGTCCTAATTGTGGCCGTGTGTGCTGGTGTGTGTTGTGGTTGTTTAGTGGTCCGATTACTATCTTAACGGGGTGGGAGGGGGGGGGGGGGGGTTTGCACGTGATGATGTTTCACGTACGAGTACATACATTTAACACGAAGAACTGATGCAGGATGATGAACTCGATGGTAATGGACTTCACTAGAACATCGGTGAAGTAAACAAAAGTAGTCAAGTTTATTTACATGATGGAATGTTATGATACATCAAGTGGATGGGGATTCAATCTATCCTGCCTTGCCCCTACAGTAATCTAAGTATATGAGGAGAACTGCCGTAAGACGGGGGTGAAACGGTTGAATGGAAAAAAACTCGTCCCCTAATGCCAAGTTCACCATCATCACCCATGGCTTCACATGTGAGTCTCGCAACGTCATTTATGCTATTATATGCAAACGTTGCAACATTACTTACATCGGCCAAACGGGCACACGACTGGGCGACCGATTCTGCAGACACCTCTACGACATCTCTCAGTTGAAATCCACACCTGTGGTCATCCACTTCAATGGCCCTGGCCACCACGGTGCCACTGACATCCAGGTGACAGCCATCAGATCCTGTTCCTCGGACGCCAACAGTCAGTTTCGCCAGGAACAACGCCTCATCCATCTTATGGGTTGCCTTAAACCACACGGTTTGAATACCTAACATTCTTTTGTCTGAGGCGTCCTTTTTTATCTAGTCCCAGCTGTATTATGACTTTTTACCTTGTTGCGATCACCCATTGGAATCGCTTTTCCCTCACTTTATGAAAAAAAAAAAAAAAAAAAAAATTTTTTTTATTTATTTATTAATTTTTATTTTATTTTATTTTATTTTTTTATTTTGTTTTCTATTTTTTAAAATTTTTTATTTATTTATTTATTTCTTATTTTTATTTTATTTATTACTTATTTTTATTTTATTTATTTATTTATTTATTTTTTTAAATTATTTTTTAAAATTTATTTATTATTTTATTTTATTTTATATATATATATATATATATATATATATATATATATATATATATATATATATATATATATATATATATATATATATATATATATATATATATATATATATATATATATATATATATATATTTCCTCACTCTGTTTTCCAGTCCTTGTTTTCATTATTTCTTATTTTTTGTTTTTAATATACTATCGACTTCCGCTTTCCGGTTTAGTGGCAGCCATCTTGCTACATGTGACTGGACAAAAGGGAGTATATTTTTCTCTCTTATTTTTATAGTTTCATGTTCTCTACTTAATTCTCATTTTCTTTCCCTCCTGTCTCTTGTTTGTCTGTCCCTGACGAAGGCCTTGTGGCCGCAACGAAGGTTTTTCTTGTCCTTTCTCCTTGTAAGACGTATTACCATTTGTGTGTGTGTGTGTTTTTTTTTCCATTCAACCCTACAGTAATCAACCTATTCATACAGTCATTTCAATTGTGTTGATTATTCACAAAGTCGACCTTTCATTCCTCGTACCATGGGTTCCGGTTAACTGTCCTTGTTTCTATGTTTTTCTTCTCTGTCATTACTTTTCTGCCCAAACCGTTTTTTTTTTTTTCATTTCTGAGTCTAGAACGTTGAACACTTCTAGTTACTGGTTTCTTTTATTCTTTTCTGACGATAAAATTTCCTGGACTATTTCTGTGTGAGCTGGTTGGTTTATCTCGTCTGACGAAGACTGGCCTAAATCTCCAGGGTATGACTATTTCAACCAATTGTTCTTGCCACATACTACTAAACTAACCGTTCATACCTGCTGTCTCTGCGCTTGAAAAAACATACTTGCTTTGAGCCCATTGCGTGGGTACCCACTTCGTGGGAATGGAAAAACACACTTCATCAAAACTATATCTAAATTGCTTCAAGCAGTAATTCTCTCTACACAGATGGCATTTGAGGCTCCAAGGAACTAGACAACCGTACATCTCTTGTGAACACAAGAGCCAACCAACTATGGCTTGTTGTCTACGATCTTCCTTGTGGTGCTCACCATTCCAACATTTTAAACACATGGGAGAAAACATTCCCAAACTTATGCTACTGCTACGTTTGACATCTCAAATCCAACTAACCTATTTTCCTCGATTTCCTATTACAATTTCATAAACTCACAACTCATTCATTGTCACGGACTTCATAATCTCGTGCATCTTACTTCGTTCACAAATTCTTATCCAAAACAACATTCACCGAGACAAGGGACACAATAATATTTTTACCTCCCTTCGCTAATTAAGTCCCTATTCCATATATCATTATTCCCCTTAGTACCATTCTATAACGTTATTCAACAATCGTAAAGCATAATTAGTTACCTGCCCAGTTTTCAGAAATAAATTTCTTAAGGGAAGCAGCTTACAGAGTAGGCTCCCTTAGTCAAAAATCCCAAACTCTCACTTTATTATTTCCCATGTCAACAAAATATAACCGCACATCATTTCCCAGTCAAATTTCATAAAGCATAATTTCATACTTAACCACTCTACTGACTCCAAAGCTCAACTCCCGGATGCATACTACAGCCCCATTAAGTATATTCTTTAGTGCAAAACTTTTTTTTTTACATATTTTCACCCAGAAAACAAAGCATGATCTATTTTACGCTGTACAACCCAATGCCTAGTATCCTGGCTTTTGGCTGAGATCATGTGTCTAGACGCAGGGACCGGTACAGTGACATTCATGTGTCATTAGGTCTCTTGTGTGAGAACACAGAGGATCACTACAGTGACACAGTTTGTCATTGGGTCTTCTTGTGTTGGGACATGTGGTCTTGACCAGAGCCGGGTTTTGGGCGGGGACAATGCGACCTCATGCGAGGAAAAAATATGCGACCTCAAGCGAGGGAAAAAAAAAAAAAAACAAAGCATTTAACCCTCCTGACGTAATCATCAAAAAAGACAAACACCATACATGTTTTGCATATACTACAACTTTATTTTAAGGGAAATGTATAAGTACTGTACGTGTTTAAAAAAAACGGAAACTAATTTCAACCCAGAAGTGACTGTACATATGTTAAATAATGATAGCCATGTTTGGCTCTATGGGTGCAATTTCCAATGTGTGTGTGAACGAGTTTATATGAAAACTTTCTTCTAAGTGGGCCAGTGAGTGCGAGTACGCGTGAGTGGTTATATGAACTATAAAATTTTACTGGTTTTAGTTAATTGAAAACGGAACGAATGTATGTATGTGCGTGTATGTATATATCGGTATATAGGTGCAGATTCCAGGTTCTTTCTCTTCTTCATGTTCCTTCTTAAGTGCTTTGGTTCATTTCGGAGTGTCTAAGCAGCAGTTCAAGTGTACATGTGAAGTGTGAGCAAGTGTAAGTTTTTTTTTTTTTTTTTAATATGTAAAATTCTTCTTCTTCTTCTTCTTCCATCCTTAGCCACCAACCGGCAAAGCAGTGTGTGGCCAGTACGCCTAGTGGCGTCTTAGGGCAACAACAAATTGATCAATCTATTGCTGTTTCCACCACGCCTAGTGGCGTCTTTGTGGAACAAAAACAGACCAAACAATCTATCATTGTTTCCGTAATCAGATTGGTTGGCAAGCAGGTGATCAGCCCACTGTGCGAAGTTTTTACGGGATGGGGTAAACAGCCCCATGCCCATACCCTCCTTAGTCGCTTTTTACGACATGCGTGGTAGGGTGCAGTGTTACTATTCTTTGCTCCCCTTTCGGGCCCCGGTAACACACGGGTGATATATGTAAAATACTATGAACTAAATAGGAATTTACTTAGCTCTAAACCAATTCTATTTTTCATTCTTCTTTAAAATTAATTTCACTATTACTCTTTAAACCTATATAAAATCTAAATTACTTATTACTTAAATTTTTTTCTAAGTATTTGTTTATTCAATTATTCCTTATGTTTTTTATTTTTAACTTGTTTAAGTACACAATGGAAGTGAGAGTGCGCACGAGGTTTTATATGTAATAAGCAATGTATTTTTCTTGTATTTCTTTTGTATTTCATGCAAAATGTACCTTTTTTTTTGCAAAGTGGAAAGAAAGACAAATAAAAGTTTAAAAAAAAAATCTCAAATGGGGTGCGCCTAGCCAAAATAAGGCTACATTTAAGTTTTGTTTTTATTTTTGATCCTTTAAAAAAAATAATAAACTAGCCCAGAGCTAAACAATACACCAAAAAAAAAAAAAAAATTGGGATGGATCAGGCAGGAACTTTACTCTTGCTGGTATCGGGACCCCAAGCTGCGACGAAGGCGTCGCCCCCGTTTTTATCAAGTGCACTAGTTGGTCCGGGCGGGCTACCGATAAACGGGCTAGCTTCCTTGTACCGGTTCGAAAATTCAGTGTGCTGGTACTTCAACCTGTGACCGCCCATGCAAAACATTATGATAAACTGCATGGCAAAACCATACAACTGGCAAACCACGAGCTGACTATCACTATAGAACATTTGGAAAAAGGAAGATCCAAAATAACTCTCCACTGGCTTCCACCAACAATAAAAAAAGAAGCCATTGCGGCAAAAATAACAGGTGATCCAAGGGCGGAAGTTTTCAAGATCCGCAACGCGCCTGACAAATGGGGTCTACTCTGTAGAGCCACGGCGGCCATTCCGCACTATCTGGAGCTCCGAATAACTCATTAAAAACATAAGGTCCTAGTTACCATGCCAGGGCGGAGAACGGTATGTCCTCATTGTGGTGAGGATACTCACTGGGCCAACAAATGCAACAAAAAGCCAGCCAGAGAAGAAATCATTCCACTGACAAGACCACCGACAAACAGCCCACCAGAAGCACCGGCTACAACACCCAGGCCCTTACAGCCCCAAATTGCAGACGACGGGTCTCAAGTGGTAACACACCGGAACGATAGGAAACGACGATACTCGGCCCCAGACAGCCCAAACAACACTACAACACCAAAAACTACCACTGAAGCACAAGAAAATACAAAACCACAAGTGAAACCACCACCAACATATTCATCAATAATGAGACAAAGCCCAACTGTCCAAACTGAAGAAAACATTTTAAGCACTGCCACAGCTCCAGACATCCACACTAACACTTACTTAGTCGTTCCCCTTCTACCTTCTACACTAACACACGAGGAGATAAACAATACGGCATCAGAAGAAGATCGCTCACTTCAGACACCCCCCAGACTGATCATTGACTGGAAAGAAAATGACAGCATCTGGGAAAACAAGCAATACAGACATTAGGACTATTTCTTAGGGTACGTTATCAAACTATTTAATTAGACTTTGATACATTTTATTCATTGTTATACGTTAAAAATGGCAGATGAAATTTTGATAATTAGTGTAAATGTTAGCGGACTCCGCTCAAAACTACATCACATCATAACACTTATACATAAACACAAGCCAGACTTTATACTTTTGCAGGAAACAAACATACACACAGACAAACATGCATTACATATCACAACCCAGTTAGGGCTATGACATTCCTGTTTTAGTTTAGCCATACACAACACAGGTTCGGGAACAGCAATACTACAAACATCAGACAGGTGGGATATACTTAGGACAGAGACAGCGAGGGCAAAATAACCATCGCTCAGGTAGGAAACAAAACACGCATACACGATAGTGAATATACACGCTCCAGCAAACTACAACCACCAACCACAATTTTACGAAAACTTAGACAACTTACTCACTCAGTTATACAGAGGACATAATATTATTTTAGGAGGCGACTTTAACTGCGTTTTGACAGATATGGACGTAGTTGATGGAGTAGTTAGAACACAGATACGGAGAGCAAACAGAGAAGATGCACACCAACTAGACATAATACAAACAATAATGGCTACGCACAGCTTATTAGATGCCTACAGACACACACACCCCCATAGTATCGAAACAACACATGCACACACCGCACACAACAGAGCTGCACGATTAGAGAGAATCTATGTGCCGTCAACATACCACATAATTCAAGCAAAACACTTGCCAGAAGCTCTCAAGTTCACAGATAACAGAGCAGTACTCGCAGTCATTAACACTACACAAGCAAGCACGCATTCCAAACGTTCCCCACACTGGAAATTCAACAACACTTTGCTCCAAAACAAAACATACGTAGAGCACATGACCAAACTAATTCTTACATACACAAGTGACATACCAATAGAACATATTCAAGAACACTGGGAAACACTTAAAAGCACCATACGCGAACGAACACAGCTAATGTCATCCATCAAACACAGACACCGCATACAACAAGAGACTTTGAAAGAGAAAGCTATACAACTGTTGCGTGCATATTTTGACGCACATATTACAAAAATCGATATGGCTATTTAATATGGGAAGATATAGACATTCATTCATTTGTGTATGAAAATGCTGTCTATGGTAAAAGCGAGAGAATCCATGTTTGATTCACACTTTTGATTATAGGAGTAATCGTTCTTGATATTGATCCGGCGCAAGGATATTGCTCTTATATTTGTACTTATTTTTAGGGCCAGAAAATAGATTAATTTGCTTATTATGTTTATGGCCTGAATTCATATGTATTACATATTATTAGTACAAGTAGAATCAGTCCTATATTGTATATTTTGGATGGGTAGGAGGGACTAGATTCTTGTTATTCCGGTCTAGCGGAAGTATGAGTTGTCTTGACAAGTCGTGATGAGTTCCGATGTACCGTGATAATGGCGGGTACGCACTTTCCAAAGGGCTGGTAGATTCTTAAGGAAATATGATTCATGAAGTGGTTTTCTTCTAAAGGAGATGGTATCTCTACTATAATTTATGTTAGAGATTCTCCTAAGGTACGGTACAATGTATAATTCGGACTCCATGTATTGCCAGACCCTATTTTGATGATCTCATGTCGATTCGACCTAGATGGAACATTGTGCTTCGTATCGCTAGGGTCGTGTTTTGTATCGACGAAGATGACAGACTTTCCTACAGCGGTTATGGCTACGTGAATTAACCTGATCACCGTAGAGCTGTATGGGAACATTTATGAAATCATTTGTATACCCATTATAAATTAACTCTGGCTTATATTTACCTCCCTATGAATGAGTGAACGACAACTCATGGAGGCGGCCATGTTAGATTTCGGTCATCATATGTTTTGATCACTGCCAAGAGAACAGATTATTTATCCTATTATCGGACAGTGACAGGGAGATCTCAATCTTGCTAGAAACCCCCCCCCCCCCCTTCGTGGTTTCATAATATATACTACAAACTATGGACGTCAAGTAACTTCAGTTATTTACCGATCTGCCTTCACTGACGCGTTTAGTCAGATAGGGGGATGCGGCCATAATGTATCATGACATTGAACTTTTGATGTACTGCCCATTATTTCTGAATGTGTCATGACTTCAGATCTGCTATGTATACCTACAAATTGATATGTCAACATACCATGATGTACTCGTATGTCCCAGTGTGTACGTCTGAATAAATTGAGTAAACAAAGATTCCAGCAGTCTGCATTGGTGCCTTGTAGACACAAGTGTATGAGTGATTATCTTGGTCAGCACACGAACAGTACACCATTCGCGTCAATCACACTCTACACTTCTACTCCATACATACACCATCCTGCGTCGGTTGAAGTGACCAAGTTTAGGGCCTGCTTCCCCTGGAGCCTTTGCCTTCCCTAACTCAGGACTAGGGTGAGTTACCCATTTACAGCTGGGTAGACTGGAGCATGCCTGATCTCAACAACACACCACTCTTCCTTACAGAGCATACAGACTGACACTTTACAGAGCGTGCGAATGAAACAAACTTTTACAGTGGCGAGCCAGATTCCTGGGTCCAGCTTACGCAGTTTTGTGTTGAGAATCACAGTTTACAGCTGAAAGAACATTTGTTTGACCACATCAACACCAGTAGGACAGCTATACAGTCGATGTCAGCTTGACCTGTATTACCGATAGGATGCTGTATCTAGGTCAGCGCTTGTTGACAGTTTTTCGCTGTACAGACAGTATTACACAGGACAGTGGTATCAAGTGTAGAAAATATCTGGAGCAGTATTGTTGACATTTCTCAACGTACAGAAGAATCACAGTGTTGGTGAACATAAAGTGCATATTTCATCGTTGGATCTTCATATGCTCAACGAAAAAAAAAATTGACAGTGTAATAGTGTAGAATTAAATCTATTACTCAATAAAGTGGCAAGTTATTAGTATTGAAATAAACTGTGCCTGCTTTACAACACTATACCTGCAACACATTCCATTCATGATATAAATTATATTGTATGCTATATGCTATTTATGCTTACATGTTATTTGTTATGTATTAAATTAGTTTATGTTCTGTGTGACTAGTACAAGGTATGCCGAGTGACATTGGTCTGGTACTAGTATTCTATAGGTACACATTTTCTTAATTGGAAATTTGTTAGCAACAATTTGCTGCTATTTCTGTTAGTTGTGATGAGGTGTTCTTTTCTTCGTTGTTTTTGTTAATAATTTTGTGTTCCTTAGTTTTGTTTGATTTGTTTGTATAATTGTAGGTCTCATCTTTCCTTTCATTTCAGTTTTGTACACCCTTATGTTTATACACTGTGGCGTTATTTGTCTTGTTATATTATTGCAGTTATCATCACGGTTTCTGTGATCATTTTTTTCATTTCTCCTATTTAATTTAATTAGATCTCTGCAAATGTGTTCATATTGTCTTTTCTTGTCTGTCCTTTGTAATGTCTTTAGTTGACATATGACACAGGAGTTATAGTGGTATACACTGATAGTATAGTACAGATCAGTACTTTATGATTATTTTCCACAGGTACCCAAGTGATCTTTGATTACATTGAGGTATACAAGACCTTTGTAAGGCTTGTCTCCCACAGTATTTGAGATACAGTTATTGTTGTCCACAGGTACTCAAGTTATCATTGGTTATTATAAACCATACAAGTTTGGACTAAGGTGAAAGAGAGAAAAGCGGCTGCTGAAGAAAAAAAAGCTCTGGCTGAAGAAAAAAGATTAGAAAGAGAAGCTGCTGCTGAAGAAAAAAAAGCTCTGGCTGAAGAAAAAAGATTAGAAAGAGAAGCTGCTGCTGAAGAAAAAAAGCTCTGGCTGAAGAAAAAAGATTAGAAAAAGAAGCTGATACTGCTGCTGAACTAAAGAAATTGCAGATGCAAGTGGAGGAAAGGAGATTTGATGCAGAACAGAAGAAATTGGAAGCTGCTGCAGAACAGAAAAAATTAGAAGCTGCTGCAGAACAGAAAAAATTAGAAGCTGCTGCAGAACAGAAAAAATTAGAAGCGGCTGCAGAACAGAAAAGATTAGATAGAGAAGCTGAAGAGAGAAAAGCAATAAGAGAACATGAGTTTGAATTAGAGAAATTAAAATTGACATGTATGAGTAATGTTAATCAGGCATCTGGTGGTAATGGTAAACCCTTTGTGTACAAGGTCAAGGTACCAGCGTTTAACCCTACCAGTGATGACATAACATTTTGGCTTTCTAGATTTGAACGGGCTTGTCGATCTCATAATGTTGACAAATCACAGTATGTGAATCAGTTGTCTGAAAATCTAAAAGGGGAGTCTCTGAGTAAGTTATATTTTGTTGAAGAGGCCGACAAAGATAATTATGATGCTGTTAGGGCAGCTTTGATAAAGAGATATCAGCTGTCTGAGGAAGGTTATCGTCTTTTGTTTAAAACAATGAGACCTGAGGTAGGTGTAGAATTCTCAGATTTCATCTCAAAAGCACGAATTACACTTTCACGATGGATTGAGTTATCCAAAACAGAGAAAACATTTGATGGTCTTACGGATTTATTGCTAAGAGACAAGGTCATGTCTTCTGTAAATAAATCATTCCTAGAGTTCTTACATGAGCGTAAACCTGGTACAATAAAGCAAATGGAAGAATATTGTGACCAGTATGCTACGGCACACCCTGACATGATTCTTAGTAACTCTAACATTAAAGAGAGTATGCCAGTTGCTTCGGCAACAGAGTATAATCAGAATTACTCACACAAATTCCAAGGAGCTAAAAATAAATTTGATAAAAAGGTTAATTGGAATAAGTATCAAAACCAAGATAACCACTCAAATCAGAGTTCTTCTTCGAAGAACTGGAATCGAGCTGATAGTCCTCGACACGCGAGAGGTACCCATAATGTTAGAAATTCTCGAAAAGGGAGTAGCTATAGGAACTACCCAAGTGCTTCATGGAGACAACAGAAACAATATTACAGGGATACTCAATATAATGAGCGTGATGATTATGATCATGAATATTATGATTCAAACCCAAATAGGGGTTATAACAGAGGCAATAATAATTATAGAGACAATTATAACCGAGGTAGATCACAACACAAAAGACATGGTAAATCTTATTACCAGGCTAACTCTGCACAATAGGAGTTCCACGACACCGATAATCAGAATAATGATAAAAAAGACTCCAACAGTGTAGCAAATTCCGCTTTCGATTTTGCTAGAGCATCTGAGTGTTCGCAATGCAAAACATTATTCGATCCAACCACAGTGTCTACTTTAAGCTGCGGTCACCCGCTTCCCGCTATCCATGCGTCAATCGCGCATAATGGAAGGGGTGCTCTTGTCTTTAATAGGGGCCTAATAGATGGTACTCCGGTATCAATTCTTTTCGACTCGGGGTGCACTACCATTGGAGTGAGGCAATCACTCGTAAATCCTTCTCGAGCTACAGGCAATATAGTCAAATGTGTAACATTTGGTGGTACATTGGAGAAGTACTCCACTGCCATTATCGATATTGCTACGCCTTTCTTTACAGGAGAGGTGCAAGCATGTCTCTTGCCGAATCCGATCGCTGATCTTATCATCGGTCGCATTCATGGAGTGAAAGAATGCACTCCACAGCAAATTTCTAATTGGGAAAATGTTAATATGCAATCTGCTAATGCAGTAATCACTAGGGCTCAAGCTCTTAATATGCCACAATCTTCACATTCTGAAGATAATGATGCGCAGATCCAAGATGATCCCTTGGAGATTTCCCCCACGATTCCTTTATCAAACAGCAGGAAGATGATCCTACTCTAAAGAAATTCTTTACTCTGGCAACAAAAGGTGATCCGAATAAGGATACAAATCGTAAATCTTGGATTACGATGAAGAATGGCGTACTTGTACGTATGGTACAAGACTCCGCTAAGTCCATTCATTCTCAAATCCTTGTGCCTAAAAATATGAGAGTTAAAATCTTACAGCACGCTCATGATTCGCAGTGTGCTGGACATATGGGTTTTTCCCGTACTAAAGCTAGAGTTCTTCAATCTTTCTTTTGGCCTGCTGTGAATAAGGACATACGAATCTATTGTCGATCTTGTAAAGTATGTCAAGAGATTAAATCCAGAGGTCCACGCCATGATGCACCTATTCAGGCTGCAGACATTCCCATTCGGCCATTTCAAAAAATGGTGATAGACATCATTGGTCCATTTAAGATAAAGTCTGCTAGAGGACACCAATTTATTTTGACGTGTGTTGATATGTGCACACGTTGGCCGGAGGCTGTTCCTCTAAAGAGCATAACTACTGCTGATGTCGCAGATGCTCTTTGGTTAATATTTTCTCGTCTGGGGTTTCCAGCAGAAATATTATCCGACCATGGTACCCAACTCATATCGGATACCATGTCTCAAGTAATGTCGACTCTGAAGATAGAGAGATCGCTGAGTAGTATTTATCATCCTATGTCCAATGGGATGGTGGAACGTTTGAATAGAACTCTGAAAAACCTACTAGGTAAGATAACAGAAGATCATCCTCAGGATTGGGATAGGGTTTTACCCGCGGCTCTCTTTGCATATAGAGAGGTCGCCAACGAACATACAGGATTTTCTCCCTTTGAACTTGTCTTTGGCGCGAAACCGCGAGGTCCTATGTCCCTACTTCATGATCTTATAACTGCTGATAATATTGTCGATGACACAAAATCCTCTTATGAATATGTCATCGCACTTAGACACAAGATTATTGAAGCATGCAAATTGGCAACTGCTTCTTCTGAATTTGCGAAACAGAAGGCAAGGGAATTTGCCAATAAAAAGAGATGTTTGCGACAACTTTGTCCAGGTGACAAAGCATTTGTCTTGCTACCTTGTAGGGAAAATAGACTTCTTATTTCTTGGAAAGGTCCGTACGATATAATATCAAAAGTTTCCGATGTTGACTATATCGTCGATATTGACGGGAAGCGTAAAACCTTCCACATCAACATGCTCACGGAATTCCATGAACGTCCTGATTATTTACAACCTGTTTTCCAGGCAACGGACGATTTTCCAGTCCAACATGGACAGTACTCATCTCTGTCAGTAATACAGGATGAGGAAACGAGTTTCTCGGATGTAAATTTACCTTTTCCAATGATTCCTCTTCACTCTAATGAATCATGGAAAGATGTTGCAATTTCTCCAGAATTATCTCCAGGAGAGCAGAAACAAGTTTCTACTATGTTAGAACAATTTCAGGATGTCCTTACTGACATTCCTGGTCAAACTGATGTCATTCAACATGACATTATTCTTACTGACCATAGTCCTATAAGAGTCAGACCGTATCCTATCCCGATACATTTTCAAGCACAGGTAGAGAAAGAGTTAGATGAGATGATAGAGTTAAAAATTATTGAACCATCCACATCAGCATATTCTTCGCCGATGTTTATTGTACGAAAAAAAGACAATAACATACGTCTTTGCGTGGATTATCGCAAATTGAATCAAGTGACTAAATTTGATGCTGAACCTATGCCTTTACTAGAAGAGCTACTTACGAGACTATCGAATTCTCACTTCTTTACTAAACTCGATTTGTCTAAGGGATATTGGCAAGTTCCATTATCCGAACACGCCAAACCGTTTACTGCTTTTTTCGACGCCTAGGGGTCTATTCCAATGGAATTTCATGCCTTTCGGTCTTATGAACGCCCCTGCAACATTTGTACGCATGATGCGTCGAATCCTATCTCATCGCTCAGATGTCATTGCGTATCTTGATGACATCTGTCTTTTCAGTGATACTTGGAACGATCACTATAATGGTATAAATGAACTATTGTCTATCTTACGCGAGCATAACCTGACAGCGAAACCATCGAAAGCATGTATTGGTTTTAGCGAAATATCTTTCTTAGGACACCGTGTTGGTCATGGGTTCCTAAAAAACAGAAGACCATAATACAAGTAAGATACTTAACATTTCTATTCCTAAGACTAAAAAGCAAGTACGAAGTCTCTTAGGTCTAATACAATTTTATGGACGATTCATCCCGAATCTGTCCTCCATTATGTCACCTCTTTCTTCCTTGCTAAAGAAAGGGTCTCCTAATGTAGTCCATTGGACTCAAGAATGTCAATCCTCTTTGGATAAGGTTAAAACTATGTTTTCTACTTCACCTATCCTAGTATTGCCTTCTAAGGATAAGACATTTATTCTTCGTAGTGACGCTTCATCCACCGGGATTGGAGCGGCACTAATGCAAGAGTACTCTGGAACTCTGCATCCTGTGATGTATATTTCTCGGAAATTAAATGCTGCAGAGAAGAATTACTCGGTCCTAGACCGTGAATTATTGGCTATGGTTTGGTCAATCCTTAAACTGCAAAGATTTCTTCTGGGCACGCATTTCATTGTGGAAACTGACCAGAAAGCTCTTACGGCTATTCAGAGTAAAAATCTGAACAGCGCGAGATCAACGCGATACGCGATTGCTCTACAGCCATTTCATTTTTCGGTGCGAGCTATCCGTGGGTCAGAAAATGTGATGGCAGATATTTTGTCTAGATGCCCACATGATTCATAACTGTTATACAACTTTGATACAGTTGTTTCTATGTTGAAATGTGTACACATATGTAATATATCATATATTGATTGTAACACTACTTAGCGGTTCATTGATATTTATTCACCGCTGATCTTTCAATGTTTTTCGTCTTTGATGATCATGATGTTAAGATATCTTAGATGAAATTTATGTATAAACTAATGTGGAAATTGTGTCATTGCTAATATTGTAGTATGCGTTGGTGACACCTCTCTGGAAATATTAATACTTAGAGAAGTACCTTCTCTAAGGTCATAAAACTTATGCTTATCATCTGCGCATTGTTATTGGTGCGTTGTGAGCCTATTGTATGTTGCTCCTAGATGTGTTTCAAAAAAAAAAAAAAAGTACCATTTTTTTTTTCCCGAGGGGTGTGGTAATCTGTTGCGTGCATATTTTGACGCACATATTACAAAAATCGATATGGCTATTTAATATGGGAAAGATATAGACATTCATTCATTTGTGTATGAAAATGCTGTCTATGGTAAAAGCGAGAGAATCCATGTTTGATTCACACTTTTGATTATAGGAGTAATTGTTCTTGATATTGATCCGGCGCAAGGATATTGCTCTTATATTTGTACTTATTTTTAGGGCCAGAAAATAGATTAATTTGCTTATTATGTTTATGGCCTGAATTCATATGTATTACATATTATTAGTACAAGTAGAATCAGTCCTATATTGTATATTTTGGATGGGTAGGCGGGACTAGATTCTTGTTATTCCGGTCTAGCGGAAGTATGAGTTGTCTTGACAAGTCGTGATGAGTTCCGATGTACCGTGATAATGGCGGGTACGCACTTTCCAAAGGGCTGGTAGATTCTTAAGGAAATATGATTCATGAAGTGGTTTTCTTCTAAAGGAGATAGTATCTCTACTATAATTTATGTTAGAGATTCTCCTAAGGTACGGTACAATGTATAATTCGGACTCCATGTATTGCCAGACCCTATTTTGATGATCTCATGTCGATTCGACCTAGATGGAACATTGTGCTTCGTATCGCTAGGGTCGTGTTTTGTATCGACGAAGATGACAGACTTTCCTACAGCGGTTATGGCTACGTGAATTAACCTGATCACCGTAGAGCTGTATGGGAACATTTATGAAATCATTTATATACCCATTATAAATTAACTCTGGCTTATATTTACCTCCCTATGAATGAGTGAACGACAACTCATGGAGGCGGCCATGTTAGATTTCGGTCATCATATGTTTTGATCACTGCCAAGAGAACAGATTATTTATCCTATTATCGGACAGTGACAGGGAGATCTCAATCTTGCTAGAAACCCCCCCCCCCCTTTCGTGGTTTCATAATATATACTACAAACTATGGACGTCAAGTAACTTCAGTTATTTACCTATCTGCCTTCACTGACGCGTTTAGTCAGATAGGGGGATGCGGCCATAATGTATCATGACATTGAACTTTTGATGTACTGCCCATTATTTCTGAATGTGTCATGACTTCAGATCTGCTATGTATACCTACAAATTGATATGTCAACATACCATGATGTACTCGTATGTCCCAGTGTGTACGTCTGAATAAATTGAGTAAACAAAGATTCCAGCAGTCTGCATTGGTGCCTTGTAGACACAAGTGTATGAGTGATTATCTTGGTCAGCACACGAACAGTACACCATTCGCGTCAATCACACTCTACACTTCTACTCCATACATACACCATCCTGCGTCGGTTGAAGTGACCAAGTTTAGGGCCTGCTTCCCCTGGAGCCTTTGCCTTCCCTAACTCAGGACTAGGGTGAGTTACCCATTTACAGCTGGGTAGACTGGAGCATGCCTGATCTCAACAACACACCACTCTTCCTTACAGAGCATACAGACTGACACTTTACAGAGCGTGCGAATGAAACAAACTTTACAACAACTAACAAAGCAAACAGACAAAAACTCTCCCTCCATTCTCACGCTACAAAATGAACTAGGACGATATAAACACCACAGGTTCCAGGGAGCCCTATTACGGACAAAACTCAACACAATCACACAAGAGACTCCCAGCGAACAATATATGGCGATAAAACAAAATATACAACGCTGCAGGCAGATAGGCCAAATAGTGGATTTTAGAAGGGGCCACACTGACAGAAACACAACATATAGTGCAGGCTTTCGAAAGTTACTATAGGAACCTGTACACAGAAGAAAATGTGACAGATTTATGCAATTTATAAAGAAAATGTCTGACGCAGACAAACAAACACTAGACACTGAACTGGCATTAACAGACATAACACTAGCAGTGAATGCAATGCAAAAAGACACATCACTAGGACCTGACGGACTTACGACAGAATTCTACCAGCACTTCTTCCCTACCCTAAGGCCTCTTTTACTACAAGTATACAAAGAAGCCTTTGAGAATAAGGAACTCTCGCCAAGCCTAAACATGTCTTACATCACTCTAACACAAAAAACCAAACTCCGACAAAACACTACTTAAAAACTACAGACCAATATCACTCTTAAACGTAGATTATAAAATTTTAACAAAAGCTCTAACAAACAAACTGAAACCATTCATGGCAACCCTCATACACGAAGACCAGCAGTGTAGCGTCCAGCACAGAAACATCCATCAACACATACATTTCATAAGAGACATATTCACCTACACACATCAGAAGGATTGTCAGTCTTCGGTTCTTTCCCTTGACCAGGAGAAAGCCTTTGACAGAATATCACACTCATACCTCCACAAAACATTACTACATTGCAACATAGGTGAACACTTCAGACAATGGATTAATATTCTGTATATGAAGCCCGAGAGCAAAGTGTTAGTAAATCATACATTAACTAACACCTTCAGGCTAACAAGATCTGTAAGGCAGGGATGCCCCCTCTCTCTTTTACTGTATGTTCTTGCACTAGAACCACTACTAGAGAACATCAGAAAAGACAGCTCTATCATGGGCACTTTCATACAAGGGAAAGGTGAACAAAAGTTGTTCACCTATGCAGACGACACCATCTTTTTCCCACCAAACAAAAAGTCTATAAAGTTTATACTAAAAACATTCACAGACTTTAGCAAAGGTAGCGGAGGAAAAGTAAATGTTCAAAAATCAACAATAATGGGCATATGCAAACGGAAGAACAAAGCAGACTTTCCCTTTGGACTAACATCAACAAACAACATGAAAATCTATGGTATAATCTTTCCCTCACACCCAAATCGCACACACAGAGACACATGGAAAAATCTAACATCCAAAATACGAGACATGCTGCACAGATACAAATACAAAACCACAACGATTTTTGGACGAAGTCTAATTGTAAATACATACATTTTCCCTAAGCTACTTTACATTGCCACAGTTTTCGACCCCCCAAAACGGACTATCACGGATTTAAACAAACAGGTCAGAGCATTCGTTTTTGGGCGCACATTTTACAGCATTAAACACAAGACACTAATGCAAGAAAAGAAACACGGAGGAACTGCCCTTCAAGACCTAGAAACAAAGATCCAGGCACTCAGAATTAAACACACAGGCAGCATCATCAAACACCCAGAACGACACACTCTAGCTCATTATTACATGGGACTCAGACTTTCCAAACTGAGACCACTGAACAATGCAATCCCCCATCACTTCGGCCCTATGCCCTCATTTTATAAGACATGCATACAAGCCATCAAGGACATGACAAATTAATTCACCAGAAAACAGATGCAATATATAAACATTTAGTTAAACTCCAAGCACCACCATTACATCTAAGGATTAAAAGAGGACAGAAAAATGCTATAAAAAATTACACCGAAACCTTCACTAACTTGCACAACCCAAAAATCACTGCTAAATTAAGAGAGGTCACATTTAGACTAATATACAGCATGACACCCACAACAAAATGAGAAGCACACATATCCAACCAAATAACAAAATGTCAGCTATGTAGAAAAAGCATCCAAGAAACAGAAGATCATTTGTTTTTTGAATGCAGTACAATCACACCTACAATGAAACTACTGCAGAAAATCATTGATTTACAAATATCACAGAAATCAGATATATACAAAGCAATCTTCTTAAACATAGTTCTGGGAGCAGCAAATAACACACACACATTGATCTTGTTTATTTTATCAGAATTTCGGAATCAGATTTGGTGTTTTCGGAATCTTGCCATGTTTAATCATCGTATTTTCAACGCTAGTTTATTTCTGCACAGTTTTCGTCAGAAAGTTTTATCAATAGCCCCTGAGATGGTACCTCTTCCTTAACGAGGCAGCCTTGATTCGTAAAACGACTCTTTCTTTCCCCAACAGCCCTCCCTCCGTCTCACTACTATCTCATTCTCTGTCTATCCTAACATTTGTAAGTCCGCTTTCCTCCTTATGTGCCCCCTTGTTAAAGACGGATTCTAGTCAAGGGGAGTTTATCAGTAAAATACTTGTAGGTACAGGTTGGATTTTTAGGTTATCTCGCTTGTAAGCTGTCTAGCGGTTAGTTGGGTTTAATAATAACATCGCGAATTTTCTCGAATATTCGAGATGAGTTAAGTTCACGTCTCAGCGGTGTTTTTGCGCGGGGATGAAATTTTTTACTGAGCGGTTTTTTAGGCGGGGAGATTTTTGGTGACATTCGAATGCCGAGAGAGCTTAGAGAAGGGACTGACTGTTACGGTAGTTTATTGATGGCGTCTGCTAGAATTGGCAGTGCGCATGTTTAGGGTCAATGGAATTAATATAAATTGATCTTTATACTTTACGGAGTTATGAACGCGAAATGCACGGTCAAGTCATGACGTGTTAGCGTCGATATGGTCACGCTTGGTGACTAGGTTACCGTACTCTTTTTGTTTTGACCGTCAAGCAGTGAAGACGGATTTTGTTACCCTTCCAGGGTTGTGCATGATGCTACTGCACATATATATATTTTAGTCAAGTACGGACACGGGTCAGTCCATTGTAATTGATGAAGAGATAAATGATTAAGTAGTTGATTCGTTCTCGTCAAGACACATGCGCTCACTACTGGTTGTCTGAAACCCAGCAGCGCGAGTATATAGCCATGATGTTCGTTTGACAGTTTTTTCAAGTACGACATGGACCCATAATAGGATGTTTGCAAGTATTCAATTTGTCATATACGCTTACCATGAACTATATTAATGATGTCTTCAAATGTGTGTGTTTCTTCCGTAATAAACTGTTTTCTCGTGGACTCTAACAAGGCGGACTTATTAAGTTGATCATTGAGCGATTCACTTGTTAGGTATCCTTTTCACACATTCGCGTTTCAAATAATTACAGCACGATAATAATCAATGAATGAGAACCAGAACAATCCAGTCATGGACAGCGATTTTAAACATTCTTTATTCATTCGATATTCCACTGTCTAAAGCAGCTTCCTTGATACTCTGATCACAGACATGCTATGCTAACCGGATCGTCTGTATCAAAGAACTGGTAGGCCAGTTCGGGGATACGAAAATCTTCTCCTTCATCAGGTTAGATCTAGCGACAAATTTCTTCGCAACACGATTGTTTATGTTTACAATACGTTCACATGACTTTATGACACACTGCGCATGACTGGAGGTCAAATATACGTCATCACCCTTTTCGACCGAGTCAATAACAGCCGTTGGCAGCTTTACGAAAGTCAAATCTAATGTCCTGCTACAAGTATCGATGCAAGGAGAAAATCAAGAGGAAACCCCGTCAAAACGATGAAGTTCAGCTCACTGTACCTGGTTGGCCGTTGATGCATACTGGCATTAACTGAAGAAGATCACTGGGCGCAAAAAGATAAGTGAATGTTGAAACCTTTGTCGGTTCATCAAAACTAGGTGTAGTCCACTTGATTTTATTCGGGCATGTTATCTGCAATTAATTGTTCTATGTTTCGTTTGTCATTGATTGTCTATTTGTTATTTATATAAGCGGGCGATTGGATTGGGAGTTTTAGATTGACTAATACCTCTTTCTCAGATGGTCAGTAAATCTAAAACCGTTCTAATAGGGATTCGTTGAGTAATTCCATTAGCGAAACATCTGCTGAGATCTACCAGCAGCATACTGTGTTTGCTTCTGAAGTTATTCGACCTTAGATGTTTTAGTTGTAAAGTAACGTTATATTTGTAGTAATTTTGCTGTATTAAGTTTCATTTTATTCATTTCGTAACTTGTTCGTAAACTATCCCGTTCATTCTAATCTGCCTATCATTTATTTTTATAATTGTAAAATATTTGTCAGTTATGAGTCCTGTGACGTCATCATTTAATGTGTATGTGTTGTAACCTAGATTTAGTTTTTCTTCTTAACATTTACTTCCGGTTTTTGCTTGTTTCAATATAATCATTTTTTCGTTTGCATTTGTCAATTGTGATGTGCTAATGTCTTGTAACATTTTAGTTAACTAATTGTCTTGTATTTATTAACTTATAAATTGAGTATGTAATAATAATAGTGTAAATTAATTAGGTAATAATACAATATAAATATTTTGATTAATTTTCAAAAAAAAAGAAAATGGACTTGATAAATTAATTGCAACAATTTGCAGTATTAGTCCAATTCACGATTGCTTATGCATTTTATGCATCATGACTAGGGCATGATAGCATTATATATGGATAAATACTTATAAAGTGAGGGTTTGCCTTGAATATAATAGGCATAGTGGATAATACTTGGTACATTAATCTATTAATAATACTACGTTGGCCACTGGGCACACATAGGTAATTGATGGTAATATATATTGTTGATTAATACAGATAGTTGATTAAATAAATAGATTATTAAATTACAAAATGCTTACGTTAGACCATTTTGTTAAAATTGGTAAAGATTTTGGAAAAAGAGGAGAAGCTGTAGAAGCATACGCAGTGGCGGAACTTGCGAAATATAAACAGGAGGAACTTGAGAGAAGAGCTGAATTGAAGCGTCAAGAAGAAGAACTTGAGGCAAAAGAAGCAAGAAGGATAGCAAAACAGGAAAGGGAAGAGATTGAAAAAGAGAACAGAATAAGAGAAATAGAGGAAAATAAAAGGAAGCAAGATGAAATTATAAGACAACAAGAAAAAGAGTTGGCACTTATCAGGTTGGAAACAGCGAAATTACAGGCACAAAATGCTACTGTTAGCCATAGTGATTGTCGTGAAATATTCTAATCCACATATATAAATTATCAGGTAAATGTAAAGCCTAACAAATAACTTCAATAAAAGGAAAGAAGAATGGTAAAGAACAGTGCTGTCACAATGACTGTACTCGAAATCCCCCTTGTGTTCTCCTGCGTCTGCAAATTGTAACGTTTCACGTTGATAGTAAAGCCTTCTGCAACATACACGCGTTTCCCAAACACACTAAAAAATGTACTCCATTTCTAAGAAAAACCTTGAGATACGCAAGATGACCTAGATTTAAAATTCCATTCATGTCGTTTTCTACACTATGTTACCAAAAACAAAAGACAGATGGACTAAAGGATAGAACGAAAGGGAGAGGCAGAAAGCAGGAACACAGGCAACACTAAACACGCGTCGCGCGATACACAATTGCTGCCATCACGCGTGTAAGGATACATGCACTACCTTTTTTTTTCAAATCGTCAGTGATAAAAAAAACACTACCCATACCAGAGTTAGGTTTTAAAATCCTGAAAAACGCTTATTGGGAATTATGACATTATACTGGTTTACGTTTGAAAACATTACAGTACCCAGACAACACCTCGTATTCGGAGTAAACAGGAGGTAGAAGAAAGTCCATATTTTGAACGCAGCCACTTAGCTCTATTAAATATATATATTTGGGTTCCTTAGGACTTGCTGACAAATAATATGTTAAACGTTACGCAAATAGTCTAGGAATTAACAAATTATAGCCAAAAGAAAATAGTGAGGGTGTCAGACAACACCAAATTCAGAATCGCTCAGTGACAGATTTTCACCCCACCATTGTACGGGAAATAGGCTGACATGTTACCTCCTATTTGATTGGAGCGCAATAAATGTAAGGCTAAACACGATTAGTCGGGCTATAAATACTATCTTTCGTTGTCAAGGGAAACGGGAGTAGGAGTACTTTTTTTCAAACGATTGGGTAGACATGGCCTGATTGGTTAGAGCTGCGAATATACTCAATTCAGGGCGTCTGTTCCGGGCCACATCTTGTAATAAACCTACTAAGAAACAGTGCGTTGAGCACCAGGGTATATTTTTTCTAAATAAAAGCCTGGGACATCGGCAGATCGGAGTTGTGCTATATTCATTGCCCTTCAACGTCACTGTGTAATATTTCCATGAATTGTGGTAAGCTTGAACGGTTTGATATCTTTTTAATGAAAATTGAATGTAAATTGATAATTTATGTCTGTATATATGTGTGGTTCAGTAGCGAACATGAGGTAAAGCCTATATAATGCTCCAGCCTGAACAGAAGGTGTCGGAGGAAAGTAAAACGGCATGGAATGGCCAAACAGTACACTGACACCTAGATGATTGACTAGAAAGAAATAATGCTGGAATTGCAGAGGCGTAGTAACCATTAAGGAGGAATATACTGGTGTAAAGTATTTCAGATGAAGCTGACAGTTGGCCTAACGCTCTGAACTCAGGTTTGTTATGTATTGTGCTCAGTGTAGAAATAGAGTATAAATTAGTTCTGAAGTAGGAGGTACAACCTTCTTGTTTCAGGGACCGTGGTCTTAAAGTTATTGAGCAGCACCTGGTCAGAGCTTTGCTGAATCCAGAGGCGGACAGCATACTCCTTGGTCCATATAGCAAACAGTGAGGTGTCTCCAGAACACAGGGGAGCAATCGAGCAGAGGAGTCTTTTCCTGCCGCCATCACGAAAGTTAAGCCTATTGTGGCCAGCTGAGCTCAACATTATGTACCCCCATCGTAAACTGACATTGTAAAATAAAATTAAGAGGGGAATTTAATTGTTTTAATGCCAGGAACTGAGAACATCTCTAATACTAGTTCCAACAGAAACAAACTATTGAAGTCATGATGACAAATACCAACAGAGCTTGAAAAAACAAAACAAAACCAGTATTACCTCATATTACCACTACACAACTGACACACATAGGATACTATTAATAATATATGTCACTACAAGATTCATATTGATAAATTCTGTACATATAACTTGTAATTAAAATTGATTGTGATTCCTGGTTCACTTTGTATTTGAATCAGGACACATCTACATTAATGACAGCACTCAATACATATTGATATTTGAAAATTTATCAGTGACTCATTTAAGATATTCTCATAGAGTGTTATATGTATGTGAGTGTCACAGTGTTGTCAAGTGTGGTGGAATACATTAAATTGTTTATCTGTCTGTTGTTGTTGTGAATTACACTTCATCATATACATACCCTAGACATTCAACGTAGTCATCACTATATTCAAGTATAATTCTGACTGAGGTAGAAATATGTGGTAGCAAGTAAGGTTATCTATAATACACTACCCTTATTAGATATAGATACCTTCACAGCTGATCTCAGTCAGTACACTAAGTCCCCTATAAATATTTATAACATCCCACTTTACCACAGTGATAATTCCCAAAATATGTCTGCACCTAACCAAACTAGAAGCAATTATCACTTCAAATTACCGACATTCAAATTGAATGTTGATGATTTATCGGCCTGGCTTTTACGTTTTGAGAAGATTTGTGAGGTTAATAAATTAGATAAAACTGCATGGGCACTAAAACTTAGTGAATTTTTAGATGGTGCACCTGCAAGCGCAGCTCAGAATGTTGATCCAACAATAGCTGGGGATTATGATGCCATTAAGGCTTTATTACTACGTTGATTTCATTTGGACGAGGAGGGATGTAGGATTAAATTTAAAACTCTCCTGCCAGAATCAAGTAAAGACTTTACAGGGTTCGTTGCGAATATACGCAATACATTCAACAGATGGGTCGAACTTGCTGGTGTGGAAAAATCTTATGACAAGTTGGTTGATTTAATCCTTAGGGATAAGGTCCTATCTTCTGTAAGTTACCATTCTTTTCTTTCTTACAGGAACGTAAACCTCCGACTTTAGAGGAACTAGAAAAAATGGCAATAAATTACTGCACTGCTCATCCTAATATTAGCATATCCAATACACAAGTAAGGGAACCACTTCCAGTTGCCTCCAATATGGCATATCATGGTTTTGAAAGATCAAGAGCTCAGAGCCTTGACAGAAATTTTTCAAATAGAAGAAATAATTACAATGATTATCAAGGATTAAATAATTCTTACAATAATGGGAATTTTAACCGGGGTAGACAACAGTTTAGAAACCAGTCACCTCAGTTTAGATATAACAATAGTTATCAAAACAAATCAAATTGGAATAAATCATTTAATGGTAATGCCAATAATAGTAATAACAAGTGGCATAATAATAGTAATAACAATTACAGACTAAGAAATAAGAGTTTTAATGGCAGAGGTAATAATAATAATAATGATCATTCAGGTAGTCATAACAGACAACGTCCTACCTCCAGAAATCAAAATAAATTTGATCATACTGCAGGGGCAGCATTGACTAACAATGCAACCCCAATTGTTCATAATAGTGATATTCCAACGCATTCATCTTCGTCATGTTGTGTTGTTGATAATAATGTGGCAAATGTTGTCCACAATGCCATGCTATTTTTCAGAAGTCCAGCCAATTGCCTATGAGAATTACACAGACTATTCCTGCAATTAGTCTCACTGCAAATGATGGAACTGGGACACTGATTTTTAATAAAGGACTGTTCAATGGAAACATAATTTCAGTGTTGAGAGATTCCGGGTCAACCACGATCGGCATCCGGCAATCACTAGTACATCCTCGCTATGCTACTAATGAGTTTGTACGTTGTATAACTTTTGGTGGGACCATTGAATATTATCCCACGGCAATTATAGATATTAACACCCCATTTTTTTCAGGTCAAGTTAAAGTATGTTTACTTCAGAGTCCTATTGCTGATCTCACAATCGGACGTATCCACGGCAGCAAGGACTGCACACCTGAGGAAATCTCAGAATGGGAAAGAGTAAACTTGGCTACGGCCAATGCGGTAACAACACGAGCTCAGGCTCAGGAATTAATAAAAGAGAATACTCCAAGTATCAAAGTGGATGATTGTACTGACAATGAACCTAAATCGGTAATTGACAGAGACTCGTTTGCTCTCAAACAAAGGGAAGATAATTCTTTAAAGAAATTTTTTACATTGGTAAACAAGTATGATGACATTGCTGTCAACAATAAGATTAAGCATTGGTTCACTATTAAAAACGGTATCTTACTTAGAAATTGTATGGACCAGGATAAATTGAAACAACAGGTCATGGTACCATCTCCTTTACGAACATACATATTACGGCATGCACATGACTCCCAATGCGCGGGTCATATGGGCTACACTCGCACACGGTCTCGAGTGTTGTCGTCTTTTTTCTGGCCGGGAATATCACGAGACGTATCATCGTATGTACGTTCCTGTGTAATTTGCCAGGAAGTCAAGTCTCGTGGAGCGTTCCATAATGCTCCCATTCAGGCATGTGATATATCGGTGCGGCCTTTTGATAAAATGGCAATGGACATTATTGGTCCACTTCTACCAACTGCAAGAGGTCACAGATATATATTAACGTGTATCGACTTATGTACACGATGGCCAGAGGCCATACCTCTTAAAAAAATATAACCACATCGGACATAGCTGATGCTTTGTTCCTAATATTTTCTAGAATTGGGTTCCCAAGTAAATTACTTTCGGATCATGGGCCCCAATTTGTGTCTGACGCAATGAAAGAGGTTATGAGAACTCTTAATATAGAGAGAAACTTCAGTAGTGTGTACCATCCCATGAGTAATGGCGCAGTTGAGAGACTCAACCGCACCATTAAACAGTTATTGCATAAAGTTACAGTTGATAACCCTCAAGACTGGGACAGGGCTATCCCAGCAGTTTTGTTTGCGTACAGAGAGGTTCCGAATGAACAAACCGGTTTCTCTCCGTTCGAGTTAGTGTTTGGTGCTCCACCAAGAGGTCCTATGGGACTGATCAAAGACTTACTACTCGACTCTAAGATGACTCAGGAAACCCAGTCATCTTATGAATACGTTATTAATTTACGTAGACAAATCATAGATGCTTGTCAAAGAGCAACAGCTTCCTCAGAAGCAGCAAAAGATAAATCTAGACAGTTCCAAAATAAAAATAGACGATTACGCCAGTTATTTCCTGGTGACGAAGCTTTCGTATTACTCCCAAAAAAGGACAATAGACTGTTAATCACTTGGAACGGTCCATATAAGGTTGTAGACAGAATTTCTGACGTCGACTACATACTGGACATTAAAGGTCAGAAAAAAAAATTTACCACATAAACATGCTGAAAGAGTTCTTCACTCGTCCTCAACATCTACAATCTATTTTTCAGGATTTAGACAATCAAGCTACTGGTTCTTGCCAATATTCTAATCTTTCGGTGATTCAGGAAGAGGAATCATCATTTCCTGAAATCCAAATGTCATTTCCTATACCTGAATTACAATCTTCTGAATCATGGAGAGATGTCACTATTTCTTCTTCATTAACATCTCAAGAACATACTACAGTTTGTAAAATCTTAGAGACATATTCTGATGTCTTGACTGATATACCGGGTCGTACATCAGTCATTTCTCATGACATTATACTGAAGGACGACACACCTATAAAACTCCGTCCTTATTCAGTTCCTATTCACTATCAAGATAAAACTTCACAGGAACTTAATCAGATGTTAGCATTACGAATAATAGAAAACAGTAACTCACCGTTTTCATCACCGTTAGTTATCGTTAGAAAAAAAGACAATAATATACGTCTTTGCGTTGACTACAGAAAACTTAATGCACAGACTGTCGCAGACAGTGAACCTCACCCTCTTATTGACGATCTACTTACTCGTCTTTCTACAGCAACATATTTTACAAAAATCGATTTAACCAAGGGATATTGGCAGATTCCCTTAACAGAACAAGCCAAATACTATACAGCATTCTCGACTCCACAAGGTCTTTACCAGTGGAATGTGATGCCTTTTGGGCTAATGAATGCACCAGCCACGTTCATTCGCATGATGCGAAAAATTTTGGCGGATAGATCTGACATTATCACATATATTGATGATATTTGTCTATTTAGTCCTTCATTTGATGAACACATGTTAGGATTAACTTCAGTATTAGACATTTTAAGATCTAACAACTTAACAGCTAGACCAAGTAAAATGCAAATAGCTTTACACGAAATAACTTTTCTTGGACATATTATAGGGTCTGGATGTATCAAAACCATTCCCCACAATGTATCAAAAATTTTAAAGTTAACAGTCCCACAAAATAAAAAACAAGTTCGAAGTCTACTGGGTCTTGTCCAGTATTATAGCAGATTTGTTCCCAATTTGTCTTCAATCACTGCTGTCTTGTCTTCACTATTGCAAAAAGACAAACCAAATAAAATTACGTGGACAACAGACTGTGACAGAACATTTAATAACATTTTGACAATCTTCTCTAGGCCACCAATTTTACGGTTGCCAGATGTTCACAAAAAGTTTTTTCTTCGAACAGATGCCAGTAATTACGGTATCGGAGCTTGCCTACTTCAATATCACAACGATATACTTCATCCGACTATGTATATTTCAAGAAAACTGAAATCGCCTGAAACAAAATACTCCACTGTTGACAAAGAGTTGTTGGCAGTTGTTTGGGCAATCACAAGGTTGGAAAAATTCTTGTTGGGAGCGCCTTTTACCATTCAAACCGACCAGAAGGCGGTTGCTTCATTACGACGCTCTAACCACAAAAGCCCCAAACTTGCCAGGTTTTCGATTCTACTTCAGCCATATGACTTTGTCATCGAAGCTATACCCGGAAAAGAAAACATTCTGGCGGATGCACTTTCAAGACACCCAACGGAAGTCGAATAATAATTGTCTACAAGTTAAAAGATTAACGGCTAAACAAGAGCGACTTTGGAACTCTAACTGATTCCTGCGACAAAATTGATATGAACCACTTCTATATGGAAAAACATTTCAAATAATTCGAATTCAATCATTCAAGATATTCAGTTTCCAAAAGAAAATTCGTGATAGCAAGAAACAAATTTCGATGGTCTTTTCTAACGTTTGGACTTTGGTTAGTGTCCAATCGTTCTCTAACTCATTACGATATGGTCGTGAATACAATATGAATCCAAGCTGGACATATAACGTTAGGTTACAGAAATTGACTAACTCAAAACGATCAAGATTATATTCAATCAGGAACGAAGTTTAATTGAACAGTATTAAATTTCTAAGGAACTTTCCATAGATTCGCAAGGGACATAACGACGGATGGATCATCACATCCGACATTAAGTTTAATAGTTATTAAATTAATGAAGAGTATAATAAAATTGAAGTGTGATTAAAAATAATGAGAAAAAAAAGAGAAGAAAATGTGTCAAAGAAAGAAATGATCAAAAAGAAAAAAAAAATCACACAAGCAAATACTCTAAATATTTTATGTATAAATGAGATAGCTTTTATATGCATTTAATTAAAATGTTCACATGAAATGTATTAATATTTTATTTTCTCTCATTATATCATTAAGTTAATTATGTTGTAATTACACGACACTAATAATTAATTGTAAACACACATAACTAAACTAATTTATATTTTTTTATTTTTTTTCTCTTTCTTTACTTTATTTGTCCTTACTTCTCATGTCTTTTATTATGACACTATCTATCAGGTTCTTTAATTAGATGTTAATTAATTAATACATTACATACTTACCATCATTAATTAGTTTAATTTTAATTAGTTAGAATAATTTTCTTTACATAACACTTCATTACTCACCCACAACAGTCTTCAATAGTTCAATAGCTAATTATTAGCGACAGTTGACACCCCTTTGTTTAATAATGTTATATGACTTATGTATTATCGACATGACCACGACACTGTTCTAGACAGAGCATCGTAGGCCATATGTCGGGTTTTTATTAAATTTTTTATATATTTGAGTAAAATAGTAAAAAAATCTATCTAATAGATTTTTTTTCCCCACGGCGGGCAGGGAATTGTTACGGTAGTTTATTGATGGCGTCTGCTAGAACTGGCAGCGCGCATGTTTAGGGTCAATGGAATTAATATAAATTGATCTTTATACTTTACGGAGTTATGAACGCGAAATGCACGGTCAAGTCATGACGTGTTAGCGTCGATATGGTCACGCTTGGTGACTAGGTTACCGTATCCTTTTTGTATTGACCGTCAAGCAGTGAAGACGGATTTTGTTACCCTTCCAGGGTTGTGCATGATGCTATTGCACATATATATATTTTAGTCAAGTACGGACACGGGTCAGTCCATTGTAATTGATGAAGAGATAAATGATTAAGTAGTTGATTCGTTCTCGTCAAGACACATGCGCTCACTACCGGTTGTCTGAAACCCAGCAGCGCGAGTATATAGCCATGATGTTCGTTTGACAGTTTTTTCAAGTACGACATGGACCCATAATAGGATGTTTGCAAGTATTCAATTTGTCATATATGATTACCATGAACTATATTAATGATGTCGTAAAATGTGTGTGTTTCTTCCGTAATAAACTGTATTCTCGTGGACTCTAACAAGGCGGACTTGTTAAGTTGATCATTGAGCGATTCACTTGTTAGTTATCCTTTTCACACATTCGCGTTTCAAATAATTACAGCACGATAATAATCAATGAATGAGAACCAGAACAATCCAGTCATGGACAGCGATTTTGAACATTCTTTATTCATTCGATATTCCACTGTCTAAAGCAGCTTCCATGATACTCTGATCACAGACATGCTATGCTAACCGGATCGTCTGTATCGCTGACGATTATGGTCAGTGTGTCCCGATATGGAGAATAGTTTTGGCGAAAAGGATTTTGACATTTCCTAAGATTTTTTCATAATAATAGCCCCTTCAGTCATAACTGACTATGGGAATGCGCCCCTGAGCTGACAGCCCTCAGCTGCTTATTTTCGTGGTGCTCCTTTCGACGTTTTCTCCCCTCCTCTGCTTGTTGTGTGAGCCTCTCTTCGCTCAATCTGAGTTGGCGCCGTAAATAGCATCGCCACTTAGTGCGATCGGCAGCTTCATCCTCCCATGTTGCTGGATCCATGTCCAGTGCCCTCATATCTCTCTTGCACACATCTTTGAACCTCAGCTGTGGTCGCCCAACTGTTCTCCTGCCATCTGCTAGTTGTCCGTAGAAGATATCTTTTGGGATGCGACCATCTTCCATGCGGCGAACATGACCAAGCCAGCGAAGTCTGCGCTGTCTAAGCAGTGTATACATACTTTTAAGGCCAGCACGTGACAACACCTCGACATTAGTCACTTTATCTTTCCACGAGATGCCGAGGATGCGGCGTAGACACCGTAAATGGAAGGTATTGAGCCTTCTTTCCTGCTTAGCATAGGTCGTCCAGGTCTCGCTGCCATATAGGAGTGTGCTGGTGACGCAGGCATTATATACCGCAGCTTTGGTCTTCATTGTGAGTTTGGAGTTTCCCCAAATACGCGATGAGAGGCGGGCAAAGGTAGCTGCAGCTTTGCCAATGCGGCTGTCGATTTCTGTATCCAGTGAGAGTTTGTCATTGATGGTAGACCCTAGGTATGTGAAGTGATGCACCACTGCCAATTCATAGTTATCGATAGTGATAACTGGTGCAACACCCGCATCCTGACTCAGCACATTCGTTTTCTTTAGACTTATTGTGAGGCCAAAGTCCTTGCATGCTTCAGTGAAGCGATTCATCAAGTTCTGAAGCTCCTGTTGGCTTTGAGTGACGACTGCAGCATCATCAGCGAACAACAAGTCTCTTATAGTGACCCTTCTGATTTTTGTTCTTGCCTTCAGCTTTGAAAGATTAAACAGACGGCCATCTGACCTAGTGTGAAGGCATATTCCTTCAGTTGCATCTCTGAAAGCATGTTTCATGAGTAGGGCAAAGAAGATCCCGAAGAGGGTAGGAGCCAGAACACAGCCTTGTTTAACGCCACTTCGTATGTCAAAGGGCTGTGACGTGCTTCAAGCATATTGGACTGTTCCCTTCATGTCGTCATGGAATGACTAACATTTCCAGCATTTTAGAAGGGCAGCCTATTTTCAGGAGGATTTTGAAGAGTCCATCCCTACTAACCAGGTCAAATGCTTTTCTGAGGTCTATAAAGGCGATATATAAAGGCCTTTTCTGCTCTCTTGATTTTTCATGAAGCTGGCGGACAGAGAAGATCATGTCTGTTGTTGATCTACCAGCTCGGAATCCGCACTGTGACTCTGGATATATGCGCTCAGCTAACTTGTGTAGTCGCATTAAGATGACTTTGGCAAAAACCTTACCAACAATACTAAGAAGAGAGATGCCTCTGTAGTTATTGCAATCACTTCTGTCTCCTTTATTTTTATATAGTGTTACAATCCTGGCATCTCGCATGTCTTGAGGAATAGTTGTCTCTTCCCAGCACTGGCACAGCATCCTATGCAGGGGATGTAATAGCGTGCTCTTGCAGCATTTGATTAAATCAGGAGGAATCCCATCACTGCCTGGTGCTTTGCCAGAGGCCAAGCTATCAATGGCCTTGCTGAGTTCCTCTAATGTTGGTTCGGCATCCAGCTCCTCCATAGTTGGCAGACATTTGACAGCATCAAGGGCTGCAGGCGTAACGGTATTTTCTCTAGCGTAAAGCTCAGAGTAGTGCTCGACCCACCTCTCCATCTGCTTACCCTTATCGGTTAGCTTCTCTCCGCTGATGGTTTTTAGTGGTGCCGTCTTACTTTTTTGGGGGCCAAGTGCTTTCTTTATACCGTCATACATTTGTTTAATGTTGCCTGTTTGCGATGCGATCTGGATGCTCTCACTGAGCTGGAGCCAATAGTCATTTGCACAGCGTCGAGCAGTTTGTTGAACTTTGCTTCTCGTAGCCTTCAGGATCTGTAGGGTTCTAGCACTCGGTGAACGTTTGTATTTTTTCATAAAGCCGTGGATATAAAGGCTGATATGTGTTGATATCTCCGATGAGGGAGATTTGTGAGGTCGACAGATTATTATTATAAGGAAGGAGTTTTCTCCCATGAGTTATGTTGAGCCTGACGATATAGATGTCATTGTATTTATGCAGCTGCGGTGCTTGGAATTTTTTCTATGCTCTGCATTTAACTACCTATGGATTTGATGTGTACCTGAGATGTCAGAATTGATCGTGAACTGTACTTGTGACAGTGTACTATTTATGATATGCTTATATGCTGTGATACCAGCATGTTTACGTTTGATGTGGCGCTTGTACCAGTATATTAAACAGTGTATAGACGTTCCAGTCGTTTCTACATTTCCTGACTATGATGTTTACTAGAGTTCGCAGTGCTACCTGTTCCAGTGCTCGTATACAAGTTTAGATTCAGGTACCTGTGATGTGTATTGTGGTGTGTGATTACTCGTGTTTTGATCCAGAACTATATGCATTCGCGTCCATTGATAGCTTCACACACACACACCCAGTCGGCCACCTGTAAGCCCGACATAGCTGATTGCCTTTATCAGCGAACCTACAATAACAGAGCATTTATCATCTTCTTCCTGGATAAACTTAGTCATTCTACACCCCCCCCCTTTCCACAGTCTTCCTATCCTCTCAAGTACTACAGCTCGACCTTTAAACTACATATATTCGCGGGAGGTCATGTTGACCACAGTTCTAGATGTCGTTAAAGTGTCAATGTCTGACCTTGCCAACTGATCCCTAAATATGTTCGTGGGAAGTCTTTGATGTTGGTATTGCACGGCTCATACCTTTAAATTCGGGGGGGGGGGGGAGGGAAAATAATAAAAGGTGCAGTGAAATGTGCTTGTAATTGTGTGTATGTAAGCGTGCTCGAGTGTGTATAAATGTATATTTATATTTAATGAAATGTTCAATATTTCTTTTCTCCATCTATGAAATGTGAATAAAGCTTGTTGTAAGCGGTCAGACAGGGGCCACTTTAATAACCAAAACTATCCACTAAGAAGTGTCTCTTTTCGGATCACATTCATGACCCCTGTTGCGATATGCACTGGATGAACCAAGACTCTTTCTTTTGTCCCAGGGGACATCCTTTCAGATTACATTTTACGGTCCAGCACGAATTTATTTTAGCCAAGCTGGACCTGAGGTCTTGACATCATAAATCAGCGAAATCGGATACCTGCTTTTAGCTGAAGTAAATTTAAGTACCCTTTATTTTGATTATTTTCCATCAAGACGGAAATCTTTCGCGACGGACTCTAAACCTAGGTCTTTGACACCGGAGGTCTTTTTCTTTCTTTCTTTCTTTTCCTCCTCCTTCTCCTTTTAATCAACACTATCTTTATCAAAAAATGTAAAATGTGTAACCTTTGAGTACTAGAAAGAGTGCGTAAATGAGTGTGTGCAAGGTGTGAAAGTAAGTTTTTGTTTGTTTGTTTGTTTTTAAATATTTTTACAGCTGCACAGTGTATTTTCATTGTTATGCTTATGTTCAAACTATTATTGTCAATGTTTCCATGCATATGTCTTTAGATTTTAAGAAAAAAATTAAAAAAATAAAAAATAAAAAAATAAAAAGCTTGGATAAACAAGCATCTGCGCTTGAAAAGATGGTCAGAAAGATTATGCGATAAAATATTGTCGCTGACCGTCTAATTACCTGGCGTAACTTAACACGTCTTCGTGAAGCGTGAATGTGACACCATAAGAGACACCATAAGATAAGAATTACTCCCGTAGCAAATACTGCCACAGGGGAGAGGCGTGTTAGAGTCTTTCTCCAAGTATGTTCAGCATAAAGAGTAAAATGTATGAAGGGAACATGGAATGCCAAATAAAAGCGATTGGAGGGGAAAATGAAGAAAAAGAAATGATACTGCTGTAGTGCTGGAGGAGTGAGAGATCAAACAAAAGGACAGGGACAGACATTCCGGCACAAATATATCTACATAGTAAATGAATACTATGACTACAACAACAAAAAATGTGCTATGTATATTTAGAGTACAAGAAAGAGTGTGTACATGAGTATGTGTAAGGAGTGAAAGGTCGTTTTGTAGTTGTTGTATACAGCTGCTCACTGTATTTTCATTTTTATACTTATATTCATGCTATTATTGTTAATGTTTCAATGCATATGCCTTTGTAAATTTCCACGAAATGTGAATAAAGATGTGTAATATATATATATATATATATATATATATATACCTGTCGTGGTTGAGTTGGAGTGTCGAGTATTTGTCGAGTTGGACAACAGTAGTGAAATCGACAAGGGATAGTGGACTGACAGAGTTATAGATTACACACACAGAAAGGTGTAAATAGAAGATGGACTTGAGACAACCTGGAAGAAGATTTATTCAAAGGATCTCTCTGTCCAGGCCTCAACTCACTTATGTCTGTCTAAGCACCTCCTGCTCTCAACTCTTTTCTCTTATCATACATAGAGATTCTAGTAAAGAGCTAAAAATACAAATATGGATGGAAAGGTCGTGAACAGCGCATTAATAAATGTGTAAAATTTATTAAAGAAGAAAAGCATGGAAATAATGCATATCATCACAACAACATAAAATTACATCAATAATCAAATAATCATCAATAGTCATCAATAATCATATACACCAACAACCACACACACACCACCATTCATAAAACCTGTAGAACACAGAGAGATGAAATAACTGAGTGTCAGCCCGTCCGTTTTCGGGACCATATGAAATAGCTCCAGTAAGTGGTTTTTTCGTATATATCCTCCATCGGTGATGGAATTAACCTGAATAAAATCACTGTATAGGCGCTATCATTGGTGATTCCTCCCTACTGGCGCGAGGTGGGCTGGAAGACTCTATTTACCTTCTGTTTACCAAAATGAATAAACTGCGTGGCAGTCCGTCCGTTTTCGGGGACCAGATGAAATAGTCCAGACATTGTGTTACTTGTAGATCCTTCGTGAGGGACTATGCCTACAAAACTGTCCTTGTTGGTACTATCATTGGTGATTCCCCCCTACTGGCGCGAGGTGGGCTGGAGGACGCTGTTTATCTCCTGCAGACCAACTGAATGAACTTAGCGACAGCCTGTCCGCTTTCGGGGACCAAGTGGAATAGCTCCAGTAAGTGGTTTTTTCGTATATATCCTCCATCGGTGATGGAATTAACCTGAATAAAATCACTGTATAGGCGCTATCGTTGGTGACTCCCCCTACTGGCGCGAGTGGGGCTGGAACTCTGTCCATAGATGGCTGCTCATACGTGCGAGGTTTTAAGTGTCCAGAAAATACATCAGAAGAAGTCACTTGAGGACAAAGAGACCCAGGCGCGCTTATCCGGCGCAAGGCTCCGCTTGGCTGTAAATCCTGTTTAAACTGGTTTGGCTGTGGTTTGCTGAGTGCCCCGTTTAGGCACAAAAAAGGCGGGTGATATGGAATTCTGCTATAGGCATGCTGAGCGGGTTTGATATTCTGGAAGCCGCAATGCTCTGGCTGGTAATCCAATAGGCGAGTAGAGAACTACTACTACATTTGATGATTCCAGATTTAGCGTTGGCTCCGTTGCACTGCGTGAGCTTAACTTGGCGTTGACAAAAAGGGGTTTTGATTCAGGAACGGGGTTGACGATTCGTTGCTAGATGTATACAGAAACCCTCTAGATCGAAGAGTATATGACTTTCTTCGCCTGACTGAAGTCTGCTCTAGCGATTCGGTCTTCCTGAAACCCGAGAAAATGCCAAGAAATAGGCAAAAAACATTTAGTTCTGCGTTAATGTTTGCCTTATTTCCATGATGGTCATCTACGGGCCAGGAAAATACACGAATGTCTTTGTCTATTAAAACCAGTCTACTCTTATAGATCACAAGGGACGCTCCCCCCCCCGGACCTGGCCTGCATATTTCTACAGAAGTTCGGCGAAAGACGTAATCTAGAGTAAGACAAAAGAAATCGTGCGAAAGTTCCCCAGGTAGAGAAATGCATAACATTATGCTCTATCTTGTCTAAGGGGCGAAAACCCAAAGACTGACCGCGATTGTTATCTTCCCCTGAAACAGATCACACTCGTTACCCAGGCCTCAAAGGGTACCAGCCGCTCGTCATCAAACGTTTTAAAGCGACCAGAGAAATTCCCCTGTTGGGACCACAGAGGGTACCCGCCGCTAACGAACCGTTTCTTTCACAGAAACCGTCTTTGGCTCGTTCTAACACTTAAAGCGGACCCGAGAAATGTTTCTCTGGTCGAACAGGTGCGTTTAGATAACATTACGTCTAGCGTTAGCTGACCGCAGCTGGCCAGCGTAAACAACCTCGGGTGGGGTTGAGAAGGTGAAAAAATTTGGCCACAAAGGTAGAAAAGGAAAGAAAAAGAAATTACAAAATGTCCAGAAAAACAGAACATTTAAAGAAGTAATCAAATTAAGGACAAGATGGTAAAATAAATTATCTTTCACGTGACAATACCATTTGACTTCCAAGCGATGCGTAACTCAAATTTTTTAGAAGAAGCATCGTCAGAAATACAAGCCAGATAAGTTGAATTTATAAATTATTTCTGCCTTTTATTCTGTTCACGTGACAATACCATGTAAAAAAAAAAGACTTGACTTCCAGAGCGATCAGGCGTGCCACAACTGTGACCAGTCCACTTGGTGTATTTTTAGAAGAAGCATCGTCAGAAATACAAGCCAGATAAGTTGAATTTATTTTCTTATTTAATTATTTTCTGTTTCTATTCTGTTCACAATTTAAGCAGTTGCTTATAATTAGTATTTGTTGATTGCTTGATACTAGCTAGGAGTGATAATATAAATTAGGAATAGTAATAAATAAAAAAGAAACAAATAAATTTTAATAGGCCCAGGTGCCAGGTGCTTTCCATTGCGTGGTACATCAGCCATTTTTGTTTTACTTAACTCACCAGGAAATAGCAATAAGTTTAATCCTCCTAAACTGTAATCATAGATTCTAGTAGTGTTAATCAACTATTAATAATAAATATTAGTGGATAAGGAAAAAGTTAGATTTGCTAGATCAAAAGAGTGAACCAAAATAGACAAAACATCTACGAATAAAAACTAAGAACAAGATAGCCCAATAAAATAAGTAAAATAATAATAACAAAAGAAAAGAAAGGGAGCTAAAAGAAATAGGAAAGAACAATAAATAAATAAATTCAAATAGGAAAATAGGACATAGCTCATAACCAAACATGCCACCTATAACTAGAGCACAGTCAGATGAAGGCCATGCAGTTTCCAAAAATAAAGATGTTCATGTAGTAAACATATGTCGTTTAAAGTTAACGCAAGTAGCTGGTGAGGCTGTCAAGATCAAGGCACTAGATGAAGACAAAATTATAACCATCCTTGAACCTGTGTTAGGCAAAAAGGTGATAGCCAAAATTTCCAAAACCCATTTTGGCATAATAATTACCCTAAATCAGAGTGACAGAATAAACGAGATGTTAGAGGAACTAAAAGTAGAAGCAAAAACAGTGACTTTTGCACACGACATAAACGTGAAGATAGAGCTAGCAAAAGAGACAAGTAGATGTGTGATAAAGGGGATAAACACTACCCTGTCAAGCGAGGAAATTAAAAACAACCTCGCAAAACAGAACCCAGACATTAAGCTGGTACACGTAGACAGAATAACAGTGAACGGGAGTATTGTAACACCAGTGGTTGTAATAACGACAGAAGGGAGGGAAACCCCAAAAACACTACTATTTGGGAAAATTAAAAAGAATACAGAAGCTTACATTCCCCCTGTGCTACAATGCTCCAACTTTTGAAATTCGGCCACGGAAGGAATAATTGCAAGGGCAAAACAGTTTGTAGATACTGCTCCAGTAATCACCCCTCTACACAGTGTGAAAAGGCAAAGGCAGATACCGACTTCAAAAAGGCGAATGGGAGCAGAAAGTGTATCAATTGCAAAGGGAACCAAAGTGCCAGGTATCAGGGCTGTCCAGTGTACCAGCAAACAAAACAAGCACTAAAAGTATCCATCTTAACAAAAATACCATTTAAAACAGTAATTAAAGAAATAAAAGAAAACACAAACAGTAAAGTTGTAGAAGAAATTAAGTCTGTAAAAGAAGAAATTAAAACGCAGCTGTCAAAAGAAAAAGACCAGAAAGTAACTAGCAAAACAAAAGACAGCAGTCAGCCAGACAGTTCAGCTACAACATTGGAAAAAGTGAATACGCTGAAAAGTGCAGAGGCAGTGCTTCAAGAAGTGAAAGCCATACAGCACCAAATTGCCCAGGATGTAGCTAAACTGACTGCACTGAAAGAAGAAAATGAAATAATACTAGTCAAACTGTCTGAACTAAAAGAGAAAAATGAAATAATACTAAAAAGAATGGAAAGTGAAAGACAGGAGATAAACCTTGGCAGAGAAGCGAATGTACGTAATATTGGATGAAAATAGGAAAGTGGTCAAAAAGAACATAATACAACAGGAAAACAAAAGCAACCTAGAAGAATCTATCAAAGAACAAGTTGAGGTACTTTTGCAATACTTAGTGGAAAAAATTAGGTACAAAATGACAAGTCTGAATAAGGAATTTCTTGAGAACATGGTTGATAATGGGCCCACGAGTACAAGAAATACAGAATAAGAGAAAAATTGATAGTTTAACCAAAAATAAAAGGGATACTAGATGATGTTAAAGTTCAACTTAAAAGGATTTAGAATTATACAGTGGAATTGTAGGGGTATCAAAAAGAATTTTGCACCCATACTAGCAGAGACAGTAGGAACTAACACTGCTCTTCAAGAGACACATTTAAACCCAAATAGTAGATACAGCTGTAAGGGCTTTAAGATACATAGGCACGATAGGAAAGAAGGTAGAGGAGGGGGTGTTGCAGTCTTAGTTAACGAAACATTTAAAATTATAGACTGGGAAGTATTTGATACAACCAACATAGAAGGTATCCAGGTTACTATAGCATCTGAACCAAACAATCTAACAATCTTAAATGTATATGCTAAAGATGGGACAATTAAAGATGAAGAAATACTAGCCTTAAGCACCAGACTAGGCCGTAAAACAGTCATAGTAGGTGATTTTAATTCCCATCATTATGCTTGGGGTGGACAACATGCAGACAATGCAGGAAAACGCCTACTTGACTTTATAGAAAACAATGACCAATGATGGAACTGCAACTAGAATTAATCCGCAAGCTAACAGGGCAGACTCAGCAATAGACATAAGTATAGCAACTAACAACCTAGCGAATGTAAATTGGGAAGTGTTACATGACACAAACTCAGATCATCTGCCCATTGTAATAACCATGCATGAAAACGTCATTCCAAACCCAGAACTAGAGAAACCGACTTTCAACTATAAAAAAGCAAACTGGGAAGCCCTCCAATCAGATCTCGAGGTGATGGAATATAAAGACATGGAATCAGATGATACTGACTTGTGGGCGGAAACGCTGACCAATGAAATTCTTAAAATAGCAATAAAATATATACCAAATAAAAATATGCCACAGCACCTAAAACCAATAAATAACATTAATAAGATAAGAAAAACTCAGTGGAATAAAGAACCAGTTGCCTGGTGGAATAAAAGCTGTGCAGAAATTCATGAGAGAAGAAAAAGGGCCTTACAAAAATATAGAAATAACGGAACAGCAGAAAACTATGATGAGTTTAAACATATTAGGAATGAATCTAACAGAATAATATTTAAAGCCAAAGAAACTAACTGGAAGGAGTTTTGTCAGTCACTTAAACCTAGCACTCAAATTAAAGAAGTATGGAAAAAGCTTAAGGCAATTAAAGGGAACAATAAGAGAACAATAATGCCAACAATCAAACTACCAAAGAGAGCAGAAACAGATAAAGAAAGAGCTAATGCCCTTGCTGAGTATTTCTATAAAGTCAGTGCAAAAAGTAGTCTTGGACAGGAAGAAAATGAGAGAAGAGAAAGACTTAGGATACAGTTTTCAAAGGAACTACCAAACCAGATAGATGAAACAAACTATACTACTGGACAAAAGTTAAGGGCCGCCATTCAGTTTAGACAAGGTTTATATAATTGATTGACAAACTGTAAACACAAGTGAAAATGTTATTAAACCTGAGCTCAGAGAAATGTGTATACATTTCTGTGTGCACTAGGTTAATTTTTTTAAATGTCCAAAAACTGGGTCACTTTAACCCGCACGTGAAAATTGCCATTGTTGCTGCAAAAACTCATGGTTTTTGCAACACGCCCCACTAGTTCAAAAGGTGAAAAAGTGAGTTGAATTTGAATGCACGTGGAAAATTATCATCGGTAAAGAGTGTTCACCGTTGGTATGCAATAAATCAGTATGACAAGTGGTCGAAATTATCACTGCATTAGCCATGCCACGAAGGAGAAGTCTCAGCACTGTAGACCGTGGTCGAGCCATGGCATGGATTCAGGATGGTCAATCTGTTCGTCATGTTGCAAGACGTTTAGCATTGTCCCACTCTACCATTCAGAGACTTCTTGAGAGATTTCAAGCTACCGGACATTTGGAAAATCGACCCTACTCAGGAAGAATTATATAAACCTTGTCTAAACTGAATGGCGGCCCTTAACTTTTGTCCAGTAGTATATTTGGATGCTGATATAACAGAGGAAGAAGTAACTAGTGCAATACTTGTAAAAGAGAAATCTAATCCTGCCTCAGAGCATGATATACTTAGTTATGAAATCCTAAAGAAAGTACCCAAAAAAACTATAAACATAATAACTTCCCTTTATAACAAAATCTGGAGCTTAGGAAAGATACCAAAAGCATGGAAAGTAGCTATGATAGTACCCATCCTAAAATACAATAAGGAAGTCCATGATGTAAGTTCATATAGGCCTATCTCCTTAACATCACAACTAGGTAAAATACTGGAAATTGTTGTTAACAAAAGAGTTAAATTCTACCTGGAAATAAATCAGTTATATAGCCCAAACCAGTCAGGGTTTAGAGCAGACAGATGTACAGTAGACCAGCTTGTAAGATTAGAACACGATGTAAAGCTAGGGTTCAAGAGAAAAGAGAAAACAGTGGCGGTCTTTTTGGGTGTCGCTAGAGCATATGATGAATGCTGGCGAGATGGAGCTCTTTACACAATGAAAAAGATTGGCATTACTAGTAAAACCTATAGGTATCTTGAAAACTTTTTACAGGACAGGTATTTTGCTGTACAGGTGAACAATGATAAGTCAGAAATATATGAAGAACAGAATGGGATTCCTCAGGGATCGGAGATTTCACCTTCAATTTTCACTATAGCTGTAAATGATTTAGCAGATGAATTTAACGACATTAAGAATGCAGTATCACAATTTGCAGATGACTGTGCCATTTGACGATCTGGAAAAAACTTGGACCATGTTTACAAAAAACTTCAAAATCAAATAGACAAAGTTTCAGAGTGGATGATAAGTTGGGGCTTCCAAATTAATGTAAACAAAACAGTAGATATGATAATTAGCAAAGGAAATTTAAAGAAAAATAACAAAACCAATATAACCATTAAAGGACAGAAAATACGTACCTCCTCAACAACAAGATTTCTGGGAAAACTTTAGATAAACAACTAAATTGGAATAAACATATAGACAATTTAGTAGAAAGCTGTAGGGGACCCCTAAATATACTAAGGATTGTAAAAGGTAATGGATGGGGGGCCAGCAATAAAATAATGCGTATGATCTACAAATCTTTCATCAGGGGGAAACTGGATTATGCCAGCATAGTCTATGACTCAGCTGCAGCTTCTAACAAAGCGAAACTAGACAGAATTCAAAATGCAGCCATGAGAACCATTACAGGTGCATTTATATCAACACCAGTAGAATCACTAGAAGTAGCTCTTGGCATACCGCCCCTTGGTCTAAGACGGAAAGAACTATGATTAAATTATTGGAGTAAAGTAGCACAAGAAGTTACCCACCCGGCACATAAAGCATTTATCAAAAACCAACCAAGTGTATGGGACGTCCCCCTAAAAAAAGATAGATATCCAACAGGGTGGAAAACTATAGAATATCTAACGCAGTTCAAAGAACTGTCAAACACAGTAGAGAAGAGTAATAAATATAGACGTAAAATACCACCCTGGGAACTAAAAACACAAATCATAGACCGTCGTAAAATTCGAATCTGTCTTACACCACGCTCAAATTCCCCGCTCAAAAACTAGCTATAATATTTGAACCCAAATTAACTGTAGTATTCTAAGAACCCAGTCAAATTTACCGCCAAAAATTTATCTAGTGTATTTGAATTTGTCTAGGAACCAAGTCAAAATCTACCGCCCACAAAAATTATATAAGAGCCTAGTACAAATTTAACAACCAATCATAATGCTTCTTTTTTTTTTTTTTTTTTTGGTAAGGATAAAGAAACCTTTTAACTTGGTAACAATGCCTATTTTGTGTTTTGACCGAACGAATATATTTTATTTCTTAACAACTAAAGATAATTAAACATAAGGAAATGTCTCAAATTATAGCGCTGATATTGCTTAACACATAAGCATAAATATTCACGCATGATAAAATTTTATTGTAGTGGAAAAATTTATTTTAGTGATATTTTCACATCAGGGTAATGCCAAATTTAATTACCTAAAAATTACCCAGATTGAAATGCAAAGAAATAACTAAAGGAAAACCATATAGAACGATAGAGAACAATGGGCCGTTTAGTTATCACTTTTGATAATTAAAATCGGTCCGCTAATAACTATAATATATAATATTTAAAATTAGTCACATTATACAAACACGCTCAGAACCGCATAAGGCACAAGTCTCAAAAATTAACTTTTTGACTTTTCCTCCGATTGGCTGGATGTAGTTCTATAAATAGTAACAAGGTGGTACTATCGGGGCCATTAGATTCAAAAATTTGCACCGAGCTGACATTGGAAAGATAGAAAGATCAAGTCTTTGCCTTCTGATCTGAAAGCAGTTCTAAGATCCCTTAGAAGGCCAGTTCAGCTTGAGTGTGTGTGACTATATTTACCTGAGGGTAAGAAAGATATATTTATTTTCTTATTTTGTTAATTATTAACCTGTGAGTAAACAGCCTATTTGTTCGAGTGCTAGTAAAAAGTGAAACTAATGTGTTGTGCCATACTGACCCATTTATGAAGGTGTGTAGTTTTGCAGACATGTTCGAAATGAAAAAAATGTGTATAGTGTTTGCAAATATGGTAACAAATTACGACAGTAAGTGTTAGTAGTGGTTTAAATTGGTATTTTCTTCTGGAGTGACACACTGTTCAAAGATCATGTGATAAAAGTACAGGAAAGGTTAGAATGAAGTAATCAATAGGTCACATGCTGTATTGTACTTAACATGATTATCGTACGGAAGCCAAGCATGGACTAAGGACAATAACAGTGAATCAATACAGAGAGAGAATGATCACATGGAACTGATTGTAGGCAACGGAATTCAAGGTCTTGTGCAACTTGTTAGCACAAATATCTGACAAGGGTAAGTTTTAATATTGTTTAGGGGTGAATGAATTGAGGCAGACTTCCACATGGAATGTGGTTGTCCTTTTATTCCAGGTTATATCAAGAAATTACCTCGTGGCTGTATTCACTTGAGAGGAAGTGTGTGGGTGATGAGAGCTCCTCATACAACTGGAGCCAGACCCCATCTTCTCAGTCAGGAGCTACTAAGTTGGTGATCCTGACAAATGTTTTACAGAACAGCAGCAGCAACATTCTAAAGTTAAGTCCTTTAGGAAGGCAATATCCAAACCATTCACCAAAAAGTATTCAAAATAAACTTACAACCCTTTGTAGGATGAAAGTATCAGACCTTCCAAAGTAATCAAGAGACCTTACAGTGTAGTACTAGTAGAAGTATCAATATTATGAACAGGAACTGTGTGTGTAGTTATTCCAGTGACCACTTTACAAAAATGGAACAGATTTTCCAAAATATTTATTTTAATGTGTAAATATTATTTTCTTGATTTTGAGAATTCCTGACCTAAAAGATTGAGGTTCAGGACAATTAAATTGTACATAAAATTTCATCCAGCTTTGCTTAAATAATTTTATTAAAGTTGAAGTTCTGTTTGAAATTAATCATTAATTATATTAAATACATTCCCCTAGACCCGTAGCTAAATCAATTTGGGATCAGGAGAGGTAGCAGTTAGGGACTCAGAGTACATCATCAACATCTTCTCTGAGAACTTACATAGCTTGACCCCACTTTGATGTCTATATACCCTTGCTCTTTTTCAGAGAAGGGGGTATTGCTTATAAGACCAGTCTCTTATCTGGCACTATTCTGGTATCATCTGATACACCTATTTGTCCAGAATAGTCTATACTTTTATTAACATCAAAACCTCTTATGACATAGACTACTCACTCACTGAAAAGATCAAACAAAACATAGAAGATAAGGAAGCCAAAATGATAAGAAGAAAGTTCATAGATCAACTAACAAAACAAAGTCTGGCTGTCTACACTGATGGATCCAAGGGTAGTAGTGAGCAACTAGGTGCAGGAGTTGTAATACCACAGTGGGGAATAAAAAAGAGCTACAGTGTTACTGAAGGGGCTTCGATTTTTACCGCAGAGATGGTAGCAATTCTAAAAAGTTTAGAAATAATCGAAGATAACCCACCAGAAGCTGTTACGATATGTACAGACTCATTATCATCACTACAAGCACTAGAACACCCAGGTAAATGTAGCCGGCCAGACATAAAGGAAGAAATTCTAGCAATTAATACATCACTAGGGAACAGAGGATGTAGTGTGAGGCTAGTGTGGGTTCCAGCACACATAGGTATAGCTGGAAACGAGTTGGCAGACCAGAACGCCAAGAATGAAAGGATAAGTAAAAACAATATAAGAGCAGGACTGGTGTCACACGATGATGATGATATTAGTGTAATGTAGATGTCATATGATGATGATGATGTCTGTATAATACAGACATCGAGCATATGTTGTAATGATGATGATGGTATCAGTGTAATATAATTATCAAGCGTATATTGTACTGATGATGATGGTGATTACGCTGATGATGATGATTATGGTCAATGTGTGTGCGTAAGCAAATAATAAAGTAAGAGGGGTTGTTTGCGTAGGTCTGTGTGTATGTTAAGCGCGAATGAAAAGTGGCCAGTCGGGTTTTACGTGAGTTTGCCTCGTGCGAGACTGTGGGTCAAAACACGGGAGAATAGTTCAAGGTGCGAAGTGGTTAGTTGGCTGACTGTAAGGTGAACTGAAAGGTTGCATGTAGAACGGAAAAGATGACTGGATATCATGACTGAATCTTGTTGTTTAATTCTGAAGGAAGAATTATGAATTATTACCTGGGATATTTGTATTTCATATAATGTTTGTGTTTCATGACATTTCCGTAATACATTGTTCAGTTTGGGACTAAATTTCGGTGTTGATTGATTTACTCAGGAATGGATGTGTCATTTATGGTGTAAGAAGATTGTAAGCACCTTTGAGGATTAATAAATGTGACAGCATGCATCGCCCCAGCATATGTCATTTGGGGGCACTTTGAGGGAAATTGTACCCGCCAGAAGAATCTAGCCAGCCGTGCCAAATGTATTCAGCCATTTTATAATCCAGGGTTGCCAGTCAAGAAATATCTACTTATATTCCTGAGAGTTTCGCTCATGTATGTTGGCGTGTTCACACAACACTGAATTTCAAAGACAAGGCCATGTTCAGCCTACTATCGATTTAAATTACTGGTTTCACGCAACACGTAATATTCAAGACATTTGCAGGTAAGAACAGAATGTATTGCCACTAGTGTCGGTTATCAACGCTTGAGTTTGTGTCGAACGGAGAAAGCTACACTCTGTTTCAAGAATTTATACGCTTTGTTGACATTCATCAGCTCTTGAGTGGTGGCCAGTTGTCGAGGACTTACATACGGTTATATCCATTGTTATCGTCTTGTTTGTGGTCCTTACTGACATACTTCTTGCCATAGTGTCAGGACTACCATCAGTGATATGTACAACATATTTCAACATTGAAAATCTACCCGCTTGCCGCATCTTGGGAAGTATCAGTAAAAATTCTTAATTCAAGAAAATCTACGCTGCTTGCTGCATCTTGTGAAGAATCAGTAAACATTCTTCATTCAGGAAAGTCGACGCTGCTTGCCACATCTTGTGCAGTATCAGTGAAAATTCTTAATTCAAGAAAGTCGACGCTGCTTACCGCATCTTGCGCGGTATCAGGGAACATTCCTACTTTAAGAACGTCTACACTGCTTGTCGCATCTTTTGCAGTATCAAGGAACATTTATACTTCAAGACATCCTTACGGTAGAGTCTACGTCGGTTGGTGCATCCTGTGCAGTGGAACTGATTATTTGAAAACTAATGCATCATTACAGCAAGGTGACTCGTCAGTACAGCTCACTGCCTCATCTCTTATGCATGAATACTTCTAGACAGTGAAGTCTACACCACGTACTAAGCAAGGCACCACACAGTGACAGGTTGCTAAACAGATAATTCATTTTTGTGCTATCATTGCTCTTGTTCGTGCGTACCACACTGTTGGCATTCCTGTCTTTGCATCATCTGTTGCTTGTTGTTATTGTGTGTGACTTACGTGTTTGCTTAAATTATGTTTTAGATTCAATGTTTAGTCTTCTTTATAGAGAAACTGATGTTGAGTTAATATATTAGGATTTTGTTAAAATTAGTCCCTTAAGGGGCCACATCTGTGTTGGATCGGGCGATATGGGGCGCCCTGAGTGATTTCTTAGAACATAATACATTGTGTGGGTTTAGTTCGTAGAAAGCGTGGCAATCGTATAAAGCCTCTTTCTTGTCCAGTTTACATGTTGTATTCTTCAGTTATTTTTCTTACTATCATTGTACATAAGTTCTTTTTTTAGTCCCATTGTGGTTGGTTGTCTTTCAGGTTCGGTGTTGCATATAAATCTATATATATTTTTATCTTCTCTTCTGTAGTTACTATCCACGACCTGCCTGCTAGTTTTCTTTGTCCTTATTGTAGCGTCTGTTTTCTTCGTCTATCAACTGTATCATTGTGTGTCATTCTGTGTCATGAATATCGAATATTTCACTGTATAGTTAGTAATTCGTATACATACTGCCGTTTGCAGAGCAGTTTCCCTTGTATAAATATAGTTTTTTTTCTGATTTGGGTAACCTCAATATTAGTCGAAGGCAAGATGGCAAGTCTCAGAGACTTTATTGAAATGGGAAAACAGTTGGACAAAACAGGCCTCGAATTGGAAACATGGGCAATGGAACAGTTCAAAGAGACAGAAATAAAGCGAAAACAGGACGAGGAACGAAAAGAAAGTTATGATGAAAGACTGTTAAAGAGAATGGAATTTGAGGCAACTACCAAACAAAGGGAAGTTGAGGCGAAACAAAGAGAAGTTGAGGAAACTACAAAACAAAAGGAAGTTGAGGCAGCTACCAAACAAATGGAAATTGAAAAGGAAAAGGCCATTGCTTTAAAGAAATTCGAATTGGAAGCTTCTAGTCATGAGTACTCTGGTAGAGAGTCCTCGGGGAAGGAACCATTCTATACATATAAATTAAAGTTACCAAATTTTACGGACTCCTTCGACTTGATCGACGTGTACCTAGAACGCTTTGAAGAAAAGATGATATCACTGAAGATAAAGAAAGAACAATGGAGTTCCATGTTATGCGATCTGCTCACGGGTCAGGCGTTACAAACTTTTTTTTAATTACCTGTAAATGACCGGCTCAACTATGATGTTGTAAAAGAAACATTGCTTCACAAATACCGTCTTACTTCACATGGTTATTCTATGCGTTTTAAAAACGAGAAACCCAGTAAAGATCAGGATTTTGGCGACTTTATTTCTAACATAAAACTAGCATTTACACGCTGGATAGATCTATCTGGGATCAGTAAAGATTTTCAAGGCCTCAAAGATCTAGAACTGTCTCATGGTGCTGACGACGAGTTTCGTTAGAGTGTGTCTAACCCAACGGTGGAGTCCTCTTCTTAGCAATTTTTCTGCTAATACATGTCGGATCCTAGTTGTTTGCTCCTTATTAGTGACCTTGTTATGCCATTTTGGACTTTCTCACTTTTGAAGACTATCAATGCAGGGAATCTGTTGTTTTTTTATCGTTGGTTTTGAGGTTCTTCATTTTCAGAAATATACATGGAAACTAACTTAACATTTCAGTTTAGGATTCTGGTATTTAGTGCACAGTGGATTTCTCTCGATTTTCATGTATTTCGGAGTGAGGTGAATTCTCATCTTGCTCTTTGTATTCTTACGTTGGCGTCACTATTGGTCCATTCAATGCTGTCTATACGACTGACACGATGTTTGTGCAATTCTACATCTCGTAGATTTGGTTCATCAGATGCAATCTTGATGATGTCTCATGCAATTTTTGTCATTATCCTTTACCACTTTTGCATTCCCCAGTTGTTAGTATTGCTTACTATCCTCTGGTATTTAATGCGCAGGAGGATGCCATATAGCGTGATACGGACGGATAAGTGCGATGTAGCACTAAAAATCATAAAATTTATTTTATTCAAACAGCCAATGTTGATGCTGCCTAATGCACATCTCCCATTTGTCCTCAGGACGGATGCGTCCGCTGTGGGTATAGGAGGTTGCCTAATGCAAGAACACCAAAACACACTGCCTCAGGTCTTATATACAAGTCGGAAATTATTACCAGCAGAGACCAGATATGCTACCATCGAGAGAGAATGCCTAGCCATTGTACTTGTATGATGTGTTGCGAAGCTTTCCAAGTATCTGATGGGAGCTCATTTTTATCTTAACACAGATCATAAACCTTTAGCATATATGAGGACGGCAAAATCGCCAAACAGCCGGTTAACAAGGTGGTACCTACTGCTACAACAATATGACTTTTCTGTAATACCTCTTGAGGGAACATCCAATGTGTTAGCGGATGCTTTATCCCGACTATAACTTATAATATGTTCACAAATAGGTTTTTCATGAGACAATTTTGGATGATATTTTATCATGCTAATTTACCTGTAACTAGATGTAATGCACTCTTTTATTGTTCCAGATATTTGCCTTACTCTATGAGAAAACTGTGTTTTCTTCTGGAGACGGGGGTAGATGTCACATGATGATGATAATATTAGTGTAATGTAGGTGTCATATGATAATGATGATGTCAGTATAATACAGACATCGAGCATATGTTGTAATGATGATGATGGTATCAGTGTAATAAAATTATCAAGCGTATATTGTATTGATGATGATGGTGATTACGCTGATGATGATGATTATGGTCAATGTGTGTGTGTGTAAGCAAATAATAAAGTAAGAGGGGTTGTTTGCGTGAATTGCGCAGGCCTGTGTGTATGTTAAGTGCGAATGAAAAGTGGTCAGTCGGGTTTTACTTGAGTTTGCCTCGTGTGCGAGACTATGAGTCAAAACGCGGGAGAATAGTTCAAGGTGCGAAGTGGTTAGTTGGCTGACTGTAAGGTGAACTGAAAGGTTGCATGTAGAACGGTGGCCGGGCAGGGTAGTGGGGGTTGCTGTTTAACTCGAGAGTATTAGATTTTGATTACTAGCTAGCCTGCTAGAGGTGATGATTCTCTCTACAGACTTACAGGAATTTACCAGGTTCGGGGACAATCCTCTATGATGTTTTATTTTTAGAGCATATGGTTATTATTTGTGTTGCACCTGCAACGATTAGCTTTGGCATGATCCTTTAATAATTGGTATGATGGCTAACTGCAAACATATGATTCGTCAACAGCATTTGTGTTCAATGAAACAAATGTTTATTCAATTTCCAACAAGAACTGGGTTAAGTCAAATGGTAACCACACCAAATTTGCATAATAGCATGTTGACATTTAATAAACAAGCATAAAAAGTCAATGCATTATTTTAATGATGCAATATTCCTTATTGCATCTCGTAATCTTTTCAAGTTGCTAAAACATGGCGTGGCTCCTCTATCCTTCTAGTGTTCCTTCGTTTATTTGTTAATGTGGTCTAGATTTCACGTTTTTCTTATCTCTTCATTTCAATGAAGAGCCAAACTTTCTCTTATTCATTAGTATTCCTTAGTTTGACTTTCTCTCAGCTTAAGGACCTTCATTCTTGGTAAAAGGTTCAGATATATGCCTGGGTTTACAATTCTTTACCCAGTTTTCGAGCGTAGCTCCGTTTCAGTTATGACTGTGGGCTCTAACCGTTATTGCATTCAGTATTTAGCAATACTTACAGTTTTCATGAATTCACAAACAAATTATTCTACGTTTCGAAGTTACACAGTTGCTTTAATTGTGCGAAGTCAATCTCCTCTATAGAATATCACTGAGCAAAGAGAATTACGTCTTGTCTCCACCGCTCTAAATTCATTACTGACTAAAAAAATGGCTTCGTCTCTTGTTCATTCCGGGGAAAAAAGACTCAGCCTAACCATTGGTGGAAAATCACGTGACCAATGCTTGGCGTAAGCGAAGCTACCCTCATTAATGCTTGGCGTTAGGAAGCGAAGCTTAGCCTAAAATATTGCGTGGCTTTTCGAAGCTAACCTGGTTTAATTAAACATCTGCGCCAAGACTTTTTTAATCTTCTGTTTCTATAAAAATTTATTTTATATGTTAATATAGCCTGTATCTGAAAACTTACGGTATACGCGGTTACATACAGATCCCGGGGCCCTGCAAATGTATCCCGTAGGGAGACATTTGAGTACTATCAATAACAAAAATCCATCCCCAAAAATTTCTAAGTTCAAAAAAATTTTCAGAAAAATTTAAAGTTCAAAAATTTTTCTAAGTCCAAAAATATTTCCAAAAAAAATTTAATTTAATTCCTATACTGGGGTCCTATGTCTATATGAGGTCGTCTGCTATGTAAAAAAAAACTAGTAGTGGACATCAACTTCAAAAAGTGTAACTTATTCATCACATCATAATATTTTTCACCAAATTTACAAATTGGCAACACTGCCTAACAAAATCTGCAAAACACTCATAAGGTCATCACTAAAAAAAATGTGACGAGTGGCAACACTGGGGAATGAACAATAAACTATCTTATTTGCAGAACTTGGCTGGATTATCATAATCTATTACATTTCATTCAAAAATATAGTTGATTACATTCTCTTGGATATGGTGGGGGGTGTTATCTCTTTTCTGTTCCTGTTATTTACTCCATATATAATTCTGCAAGACTTAACAAATCTTTTTTTTCCTGGCGTATTTATTTATTCTATTTCCCAAGTACTCTGCAATATTCCAAGAAATGTCCAAAATCTCTAATTCCTATGGTAATGGCAATCCACTTTCATAGAATAGCCAATGTTTTCATGGGTACTCATCATCTTCTTCTTTTTTTTTTTTCTAGTGAATGAGCCACTTGCTCATTATTACATGTAGAAAACATCTCTAAACATAATATGCATATTTATCATACGATAATACAACCAGCATCATTTTTATAAGTAATCATTTTTCACAATAAAAGCATTAAAACCTCATGGCTTATCCTTATTTATTTATTTGTATGTTTCCTTGTTATAGACATTTTCCAAATGGTAAGTGTATAAACTCGTTCTAAGTCCGTCACTGTAGAAAATGTTCTATATTACATTTTTTTTTTTTTTTTTTTTTTTTCAAAATATGTGATGTTTGTCTCTAATATCCGTACGTCTGGTGGTGATCCTGTCCATTAGTCAGTTATTTCTAATCATTCCTTCTTTTCTGTCAATACAGTATTTTTTTTTTGTGAACTCTTCCCTAGAAATATTATTTTATATATATATATTTATTCTTCAACGATCTTCTTTGACTTACCATACATCAATTTTCAAACATCAAATTATTCAGCAACCAACAGACGAATGTGTTACTATCATTTTATGAAATATAAGGGAAAAGAAAAATATAGTTTCCAAATCATCATGAATTTTCTACATTGGGTTCCGTATTACTTTATTTTCTCTTTTAAGACAACTGCTTATACTTTTGACAATATGTATCCATGTTGTCACTCTCGAGGCATCCTTGTATACAATTTATATTTGTCTCCTCTTTTTTTTTTTTTTCATAACACCAATGTATCATTTATGGTGTACCAATATCATTGTATCTATTCTAGTCCTCCTGTTATCTTGAGAATTCATCCTTAGTAACTCCCTATGTACCTTATCTAGCAATACATTTATGCAAAACACATCAAACAATTATTTATGGAAACATTTAACTGAGATGTAAGAACTTTTGACAATATGAGATGAAAAAAAAAATTTTGGGGTCATCACTCAAAAAATGTGACATAGAAAGGAAGAAAAAATATTCAATTGATCGTGAGGAATCTACAATATTCTTATAAGACAAAGTTCCTTGCACTCTGACTACTATTTAACCATATTATTTCTGGTTATCCTTGCATACAGTGTACCATTTCCATTTCCTTTATAAGTCCAATTCATCGCTCATGGTGCTCCAATATTTTAAAAATGTGGATCCTTCCTATTCCTCTTATTCTGTACTGGAAATATATCCTTATTAATTGTCCATGTACTATATCTGTGACATGTCTGTCCTTGGGATAACGTTATTTTCTTATCCAATATCCTCGGGGTGAGCAAATCTCAGTATGTCCAATTTCATCAACCATTTATTTATTTTCTCTCCTGTAATTCTGGGTATGTTATGAGTATAGTACATTGTCAATTTATTCTAACTATCTTACAACATTCTGTAATTCGTGATAAGGAATAGTCATTTGTTATACAACAATGTTCATATTACACAGGCAATGAGCAAAAATCAAAAAAAAAGATTTCTCCAAAAATGCGGATGTATCTCTATTTCCTTTACCTCTGGGTGTAGCAATTATTCAGTCATTATTTTTTTTCTCCATTATTTAATCTCCATTTTGTGTCCTTAGTACCTGTGGTTCCATGGGATTATCATAATTCATTTATGTCTCTTGTCTACTGATAATCCTTCAATAATGACTTCAAATATGGTCCTCATATGTGCAACAATCATCTGCTCTGATTTGTTCCATGGTATTCATCAAATATTCTATTATATCCTTGTCTTATCTCGTAACCACGAAAGACTAAGATTATTCCTCCTCCAATGTTAATGTGGGGGATTTTGTGCATCAACATTTCAACAAAATCTCAGCTGTGACAACATAAAGTTTCACCTTAATATAAAATGTCATCTTCATCATACATAACCTGTTGCTTCTTCATCTCATGTGTCATTAGTGGTTATCATGCGGTAATGGGGTATTTCATTTGCTAGGTCAGCATGTGCAAATGCTATTTCTTTAACATGGGCAAAGGCATCATCAACAAATAGGTGCAATTTGTTCAATCTGGGGTTAGCATATACTAATGCTCTCAAGGGATTCTTCATTTGCAGAAATTCAGCATGCGCAAATGTCATTGGGGTATTTGTGATAGGCAGTAAAATTTTTGACAGTACTAATATACATCTGGGTCTAAAATATTAATGTACATTTGAAATAATCCTGTGGAGAAAAATAGCATAACCTACAATACTAGTTTTGGGTATGAATTATGTGCTGTTGAGATATGTCATAGTATGAACAGTATGATTGATCAAGGTGATAGATATAAAGGAGTTTAGCATAATATAGATCAAAGAAATATTAGTATGGGGTAAGAAAACAAAACTACTGGTGTACAGTGTCTGCATGAAAATACAGGACTCTGGATCTGCAAGGACAAGAAGTCTGGTGAATGAAACATGGAATATGATTCGTTTCAAAAGTAGAGATCAATGTTACAACAGAATAGTATGACACATGTGTTATAGGTAAAGTTGTGTAACATTCTGAATATCAAAAACTGTCTGACTAATAAGGGTGTCTGTAAACAAAGAACATTGTATCATCTGTGTCATCTTTATTTCAATAATCCAAATAAAATGTCTAACTAGAATCCTCCGTGGGCTGGTCTTGATTTCTTTCTGGGCATCATTATTCTAAGGCTGGAAAAAAATAACTTTCTCAGTGAGGCTTTGACATCTTAGTCTGTAAGCAAGTCATTTGAACCGTCCAAGACTGAAAATAGAGTACATGGGGAGAGTTAGTACATTGTTAAAAATTAAGTGCACATTCGCGGTGACGGTACATGGGATGGCATGTACATTGAAGACTTGAGGGGCGTGTCTCAGCAAAGTTTTAGTAGTTCCTTCAGTTTCTCTGCCATCTCTAACCTTGCAATGTCCCGACTGCTTAGGCGAGCATCATACTGAGTAGCAGTGGTGACGGGTGTGATAGGCGACGACACTGCATTTGCTGATTGTTGGGACACTGAGGACATTGACGAATGCGGTGATGGCTTAACATCTTTTGATTGCGGTGATGGTTTCACTGTGGTAGGGGTTTGTATGGCTGGAACATCTGTTGGTTTTGAGGCAGGTATATGTTTCGCCTTGATTTTTCTTCTGACCTGGTTGTGCTGAACGTTAGCACCGGTTACAATGGGCACAGTAATTTGCACACTGTTGTTTTTGACTAGTTGAGATGAGGCTAACACTTCTCGGCTTGGTTTAAGAACATGATTGCGTTTCTTCAGAATCTTTCGTCTGATATAGTTGTGCTGTATACGCGGAATTTTGTTGCTAGGGATTGAGTCATCAGATTCTGTTTTATAGGCGCGTTTGACGCTGGAGCTGACTGGTACAAATAATGTACTATCCGCATCACTGGTTTCAATAGAACTAGCTGTATCAATGTCTGTTTCTTGTTGGTATCGTTCACGTTTACTCGGATGGCTTCAAGAGCTTGGTTAATGTATAGGTCCCAGTATTGGTGGTTCCCCTTGATATATTTGCTAAAAATATCATGTAGGGTGGCGTGCATGCGTTCATTTCTGCCATTTGCATTTGGGCAATAATAAGTGGTTGTAGTATGCTCAATATTCAGCTGGTGTAAGGTGGCTTTAAATGGGTTACCTATAAACTGTTTACCGTTGTCTGAAATGATTCGTTTTGGACAGCCATGCCTGGGAATGAATTCTTGTAAAAAAATTTGCGTGATGGACTGCGATGTGGCATCACTGAGTGGGTAACTTTCTGGTTAAACAGAGTATTGGTCAACTATGTGCAGGAGGTATTTGTTGCCTGATTGGGTGAGTGGGTAAGGACCTGATAAGTCAATGCTCACTGTTTGCATGGGGTAATGGGAAGGTTGCATTTCTTGAAGGGGAATTAAATGTGGCTTCATGTTTCTCAATTTACATATTCTACAGGTGGCTACATATTCTGTAATGTCCTTGTAGAAAGTTTGCCAATAATACCTTTTCTTTATGACATCAATTGTTTTGTCTCTTCCCATGTGCCCGTTGTTATCATGAAACTGTAGCAATACTTCTGGGACTAGATGTGCTGGAATGACTTTTCTTAGTGTCCCTTCTTGTTTCTGATCAATATAGTATAGAATTCCATCCGTTGGGTGTACTGTAAAATCTTTACTTTTTGTTGGGTTTTCTTTCACGTATGTGAGCAGCTTGACAATTTCTGCATCTTTCGCTTGTTCTACTCTCATGTCAAACATCTCTTGGCTTTCTTCTTCTACTTGAGTGGCGGAATCTGAGGTACTTCTTCGATTTGATGAAGTAATTTCATTAATTTCTTTAGCATTATCGTCAATCTCTGAGGATGTGCCATCATTTTTGACTCTATTTGTTTTCACTTCAGTTTCATCATCATATTTAATCCTGGATAAGAGGTCTGCACAGGTGTTCATTTCGCCTGGGATATGTTCGATAGTGGTGTCGTAGGACTGTAAATTCATTGCCCATGTCTGTAACTTCTTTGGCTGTTCTTGTGTTTTGGTGAGCCAGTTAACCAAAGGTTGATGATCAGTTCTTATAATGAGTTTAGTTCCTCTGACGTAAAAGTCAAACTTTTGTACTGCATAGTGAATAGCATATGCTTCTTTCTCAGTGGTGGTCCACCGTTTTTGTGACTTTGACAATGCGTGGGATAGGAATGCAATGGGTTTCTCATTTGGAATGTTTGGTAGGATGGGTGTGTTTCATCTTCTAGTACAGGTTGGACCAAACAAGCACCAATTGCGTTATCTGAGGCATCGGCGTATAGTATCATGGGCTGAGAAATATCTGGATGTCCAAGCAGTGGGATGGTGGTTAGGGCATTTTTTAGATACTCAAAGGATCTCTGGCAGTCTTCTGTCCATTTGAAGCGTGCATACTTGCGGGTAAGGGCTATCAAAGGCTCTGCTGCTCTGGAGAAATTGATGATGTGGCGTCTATAGTACCCTATTGTACCAATAAATGAGCGTGTTTGTCTCACCGTCTTGGGGCTAGGCATTTCTCTTATGGCTTTGACTTTATCTTCATCAGGTCTGACGCCATGTCTATTGATGACAAAGCCTAAATATTTTGTTTCTGTCTTTAGAAACTCACACTTCGACAGTTTTAACTTTATTTGGTGATGCCTGAGTCTATCAAACACTGTTTCAACCTTGCGGAGGTGGTCTTCCATCGTGCCTGCGGTATGTATCAGGATATCGTCTATGTATGCCAGGGCAAATGGATGTAGACCCTTTAACACTTCATCCATGAGTGACATATATGTTGCTGGAGATCCTTTTAGACCAAATGGCATAACATTCCAAAAAAAACTTCCCATATGTGAACAGAATGTGGATTTCTGTTTTGCCTCAGGTGTCATGGGGATGCACCAAAAGCCTGACCTTGCATCAAGTGTGGTAAAGTATGTAGACTTTCCTAACGTCGCAAGTAGATCGTCTATCCTGGGGAGGGGGTAGGAAATGACTTTTGTGATTTTGTTAAGGGCACGGTAGTCGCAGCAAAAGCGACTGGAGCCGTCTTTCTTTGTTACGATCACTATGGGTGAGGACCATTGGGAACGGGATCTTTCGATGATTCCTGCCTGTAGCATTTCATTTATAGACCTTTCCACGAGTTCTCTATTTTTCAAGGGCGTATGATAGGGTTTCATATGTATTGGCTCCTCTGTGGTTGTTTGAATGTCCATTGTGACAGTGTTAGTTCTGCCTAATTCCATGTCATTGAGTGCGAATACATCTTGGTGCTTTTCTATAAACGTTTTCAAACGTTGCTTATTACCTTCTGTGGCATTCAGGGTTGCAAGTAACTGAGCTATTCTCTCTCTGTATTTATGATCTGCTATGATATCTCTGGTCTGTCTTGATGCCTCCGTTTCATTCCCATAATTTTGGGACATTTTTCTTGCATCTTGTGAAAATCTCTGCTCCTGGTATGTGGCTTTCTTTTGCGTAGTTCTTTGCCGTTCATTGGGCTGTGCTTGGTACTGTCTCCTCTGCCATGTACTGTGTGCATTTCCATTTATCACTGCATTTACTGTATATTCATTTCTTATTATATTTCTGGGATAGTCGTTGTTGTGCCATTTTTTCTGATTATTTCTGTCGTAACTGCGCTTATCCGCGTACGTTACTGTATTTCTTCTGTTTGTGCTATAGGGCTGTCTTCTTTCCCTGGGCGAAAATTTTTCATTCTTTCTGTTTCCAACTTTGCTGCTATAGTATCCTCCTGTGGTATAGTCATATAAGAGTTCTTCCTTTTCTTCGGAAATTTCAATTGGTTTTGGGACTTTATCATATCCACCTGTTTTTGAGTTATATTGATACTCCATGGGGCATGTATCACTGTCTTGTCGCTTTGGATATCCTCCTGGCAAGACAATTTCTGTTTCTCTGTTACTCTGTGATATACAGCACTTCATCTTTTCTCTTGGTGTGCTGGGGCGCAAGAATGAGTAATTATAGTCATTTTCATACTGTGGCCTTTCTCTTCTTATGTATGGACTGGTTCGTTTCTGCCATCTGGGTAGGGTATGCTGTGGTGTAACATGACTGTGACTGATGTTACTGCCTTTTTCTGCCTTATAACTGTTTACTTTCCGTGTACTATGGTTATTTGTACTGCGATTTCGTGCATTATGTCCAGTGGGAGTGGTTGAGACAATTTGTGGATGGTCTCTATTGGTTTTGGTTTGTCTTATTGTTGACGTATCCACTTGCGCTACAACTGTGCCTCTTTTTATAGTGGTAGTTTTTCCTGACATATTCAATATCATGATGGGGAAATCTCTGGACTTCGAGACTTCAGCGATTCCCTCTGTAATTTGCAACAATGGGTCATCAATAATGCTTTCTTCTGCTAGGGGCTGTACTTGAATTGATTGCCCTGGTGTTATGTACTCAGAATTTTTTACTCTGCCTTTTGCTATGACCAGGGAGTTTGGAGCCACCGTTATGGGAGCTGTAATCCTTACCAAAGACGCTATGTGGATATCGTCCTGGAGATCTATGTACGTATTGTTGACTTTGATTTTGTGGAGGTCATAGTATATTCGAACTTTGTGTTTGTTAAAAAAATCTCTCCCTAGGATAAGATTTCTAGACATTCCTTTAGTAATGACAAATGGGTGTTCAAAATTTGTTTCGCCTAAGGAAAATTTTAGCCATGCTGTCCCAACTGAATTTAGTCTTTGTCCCGTGACTGAAGCTAGGTGTGTTTTGGACGGTTGAAATCGTACTAAGTGTTGGATCCTCTTGAACAGCTGGAACCTAATAAGGCTGATGGATGCTCCTGTATCTACCAGTGCCCTATATTGTTGGCCCTGTATAGACATGATGCAGGAACTGGGGTCCGGATGTATTTTAGTTCCATCATGCAACATTTCTTCATATTGTATTTTACTGGATGGGCCCACTTGACAATTTCTGTTTTGTGTTGTTTCTTTTGTTTTGGACCAGTTTCTGTGATTGTTGCCCTCACTAACGGTCCTGTTTAGTGAGTGGCGCGGCCGTTTCCCTGACGCATGAGGGGTTGAGGTGCGCCTCTGGTATACTGATTTCTGGTGTAATCACGTGGGGGTGGTGCGGGTTGTTGTGGTTGGTAACCTCCTCTTCTGGGTGGTGCATGATTGTAATTTGCTCTACAGGACTTGTAACCATGTCCGAGCCTACCGCATGTAAAGCATCCGTTTGTATTGACATTATTGACGTCGTTTTGCCTCTGTGTGGGGGGTCTATAATTGCGGGGTCTATCATCACGTATTCGTGGGCGAGTCCATTGCCTCCTGGTATGGTCAACTTCCATAGGCTCATGCTCATCATAGTCCCTATATTCTGGTCGGGGTTCCCTACCTGCTCTTTGTTGGAACCTTCGGTGAAGATTTTCCTCCTGTATTGCTGCTTGGATTGTTTCAGCAATAGTCTTGGTGTCTTTTCTAATAAGATGCCTTCTGATATTTTCCGCTCTAAGGCCATCGGCAAATATCCCCACTAACTGTATTTCTACATCAGGTGTGGTAGGGATTTCTCCGCAAAATGCCTCTTCTGCCATATTGAGGAATCGATCTCCAAAAAGTTGTACCGATTCATCTCTTTCCTGTTTCATGCTTCTAAGGACTGACCAAGCATGCATTTTGTCTATGATTTCCCCATATCTCTGGGTGAGCTCTTTTTTTAGGGACTCGTAGGTTTCTGTGGGGTACTGCTGGGACCTCCTTCTTAAAAAATCAGTCACGTACGAATCAGAACCTAACAGAGCGATTTTCTTTTTCTCTTCATCCGTTGTTGCCTCTGCTAGTGCCGCAAATTTGTCTATGTCGGCCAACCATCTCCTGAATTTCTTCTTATCTCCCTCGAATGGTTGTACTATGGACCTAACTTGGGATAATTTTGCATAATTGCTATTCTTTTCTAAGTTCTCAGTAAGGCGCTGTAGCGCTATCAATGTGGGTTCCTCCATATTTGGATTGACCGGGGGCTGCAACGGTTGTGCATTTACAGGTTGGTTCTGTGGTTGTTGTTGTTGTTGGTCCACACCAAGCTGTTGAAAATTTTCCATTAATTGATCCATCTTCGCTTCTGCTCTTTTTTAGAGGACTGGTCATACGGCACCAAATTGAGATGTGTGGCCGGGCAGGGTAGTGGGGGTTGCTGTTTAACTCGAGAGTATTAGATTTTGATTACTAGCTAGCCTGCTAGAGGTGATGATTTCTCTCTACAGACTTACAGGAATTTACCAGGTTCGGGGACAATCCTCTATGATGTTTTATTTTTAGAGCATATGGTTATTATTTGTGTTGCACCTGCAACGATTAGCTTTGGCATGATCCTTTAATAATTGGTATGATGTCTAACTGCAAACATATGATTCGTCAACAGCATTTGTGTTCAATGAAACAAATGTTTATTCAATTTCCAACAAGAACTGGGTTAAGTCAAATGGTAACCACACCAAATTTGCATAATAGCATGTTGACATTTAATAAACAAGCATAAAAAGTCAATGCATTATTTTAATGATGCAATATTCCTTATTGCATCTCGTAATCTTTTCAAGTTGCTAAAACATGGCGTGGCTCCTCTATCCTTCTAGTGTTCCTTCGTTTCTTTGTTAATGTGGTCTAGATTTCACGTTTTTCTTATCTCTTCATTTCAATGAAGAGCCAAACTTTCTCTTATTCATTAGTATTCCTTAGTCTGACTTTCTCTCAGCTTAAGGACCTTCATTCTTGGTAAAAGGTTCAGATATATGCCTGGGTTTACAATTCTTTACCCAGTTTTCGAGCGTAGCTCCGTTTCAGTTATGACTGTGGGCTCTAACCGTTATTGCATTCAGTATTTAGCAATACTTACAGTTTTCATGAATTCACAAACAAATTATTCTACGTTTCAAAGTTACACAGTTGCATTAATTGTGCGAAGTCAATCTCCTCTATAGAATATCACTGAGCAAAGAGAATTACGTCTTGTCTCCACCGCTCTAAATTCATTACTGACTAAAAAAATGGCTTCGTCTCTTGTTCATTCCGGGGAAAAAAGACTCAGCCTAACCATTGGTGGAAAATCACGTGACCAATGCTTGGCGTAAGCGAAGCTACCCTCATTAATGCTTGGCGTTAGGAAGCGAAGCTTAGCCTAAAATATTGCGTGGCTTTTCGAAGCTAACCTGGTTTAATTAAACATCTGCGCCAAGACTTTTTTAATCTTCTGTTTCTATAAAAATTTATTTTATGTTAATATAGCCTGTATCTGAAAACTTACGGTATACGCGGTTACAATGTGTAAACTGGGAAGGTCGGAGATAAAGAGCCACGTGAAGCTAACTATAAACGAGGAGTGGAAAACAACATGGAAGAACAATAGAAAAGGTAGACATGCGTTCAAATTGCTGAAAGAACAAACAAGGACATGCCAGGTCAGAGAAGAACTAAAGATACCCTCGAACAAAAAGCTGTGGCGTCTCCGTCTCGGTGCAGCATACTTCATGATAGAGGGACCACACTGCCAAGAATGTCAGGAAGAAAATGACATAGACCACTACCTGATCCACTATATAAAATATGATCAACAGAGGCTTGAATTAAAAACATACTTTAGAAATAACAATATAGACATGACAGGGGATAAGGTGTTAAGTATAGATGCCCCAGGGGAAGCCCAATCAATCCTTAAACGATATATAAACATCACAGGGCTACAGTCAATGGAGGATAGACGTGACAGCAGAGTCTTAAAACAAGCTGAAAAATTTAAGAGGCTCGAAGGACACCCCATGTACCAAAGAATGAATAGGCTAGGAAGAGGCAGGCTCAAGCGAACTAACTTTGTCGCCCAAGCAAAAGAAAAAATTAACAATAATACCATACTAGCTAGCTCAGTTGCAAAGAAAATCCCAACAAGCTCAACTATCCCACTGTGGAAAATAAGATGCTTTCCTAAGTTAAAATCTGATATTCCAGGCATTGAAGGTAAGGGAACACAGACAGAAACACAAAGAAAGTGTATAGCAACCAAGTATATTGACCAAACATTTCCAGCGAAGCTTTGGACACATGCATATACTGATGGTTCGGCAACAAATGCAGTTGAAAATGGGGGTGCCGGCATCCTCATAAAATTAAAGAATAGAATTCACTCTATGGCAATTGCCACTGGAAAATACTGCAACAACTTCTGTGCTGAAGCAGAAGCCCTGAAACAGGCAGCTGAAACTCTTATTGAATGCAAAGCACAGGCAGAAAAACAGATAGTAATCTTTTCAGATGCCCTCTCAGTAATATCAGCGCTGAAGAGCCACCAAACTAAAGGATTGAAAGATCTGATAATCTCCCTTGAAAGACTGGCCGAATGCTTCAAGAAGTGCACTATCCAGTGGATACCAGCCCATTGCAACATACCAGGAAATGAAGAGGCAGATAGACTTGCTAAAGAAGGAGGTGCCTTACAGCAAAATGATATAGAGACAACTTACGCAACGGCAAAGACCACTATAAAGGCTACATTCAAGTCCAAATGGGAAAGAGAGCACCCGGGACATTTGAAAAATGACGCATATCATCCACTATCCAGAAAAGAACAGGTCATCATTTTTCGACTGAAAACATATAAGGTTAGTAACAGTGGCAATATCAAACAACAATAATAAAAATGATACTTCAGAAAAGACATTCAACCAAATAGAAATTAGGCAACAAAAACAAACCAAAAAACTAACAAATCATTTTTAAAAAAAAATAAATTGAAGATGTCGTTACTGTTTGATGCTTATCACTGGACGTTACTGACCAATGTAAGTTATGTGGTTATACTGGTCAACTTCCCAACCTTACACAGCGTTGAATCTACAGGTCATGTTGACATAGAGTGAAGGTGTAAAGTGTCAGTTACGCGAATGATGGAATGTTCGGTGAAGTTGACAACTTAGTAATGGTACATTCATACACTCGTATGCAAGTCAATGATGTTTGAACTGCTGTTTGTGGTAAAGTGGGATGGTATAAATATTTATAGGGGACTAGTGTACTGACTGAGATCAGCTGTGAAGGTATCTGTATCTAATAATGTGGAGTATTACAGATAACCTTACTTGCTACCACATATATATATCTCTCAGTCAGACCTATTCTGGAATATTGTGATGACTACGTTGAATGTCTAGGGTTATGTAAATGATGAAGTGTAAGTCACAACAACAACAGACAGATAAACAAGTTAATTTATTTCACAGCACTTTACAACACTGTGACACTCACACACATGTAACACTCTATAAGACTATCTTAAAAGAGTCAGTTTGAAAAGTCAAATATATATATATATATGTATTAATTTCTTTACATAGAGATATCCTGATTCAACTACACAGTGAACCAGGAATCACAATCAATATTCTTACAAATAGTATGTACACAGTTTATCAATTTACTCTTGTTATTGACATATTTTATTATTCTTATCTTATGTGTGTAAGTTGTGAAGTAGTAATATGAGTTAATACTGGTTTTGTTTTTCAAGCTAGAGTGTTGTTTGTCATCATGACTTCAAGTGTCTTATCATTGGGAAAAGTTCACAGTTCCTGTCAATTTAAACAGTTTATATTCCCTCTTTATTTACTGTCAATTTTAGAGGGGGGGGGGGGGGGCGGGGGGGCCACATAATGTTGAGCTCCATGGCCACACTTTCTTAACTTTCGTGATGACTGCAGTAAAAGACTCCTCTGCTCGATTACTTCAATGAGTTCTGGAGCCACCTCACTGGTCGCTATCTGGACCCAGTAGTATGCTGTCAGCCTCAGGATTCAGTAACTCAGGCCAAATGCTGCCTCAATGACTTTTGACCACCGTCCCTGAAACAAGAAGGTTGTACCTCCTATTTCAAAACTAAGTCATAATCCATTTCCACAATGAGCACAATACATAACAAACACTTGTGTTCAGTGCTGTAGGCCACTACTAGCTTCATCTGAAACAAATTACACCAGTATACTCCTTCCTAATGGTTCCAGCATTATTTCTTCCTAGTCCATAAGATAGGTGTCAGTGTACTGTTTGGCAATCCCATGCAGTTTTACTTTTTTCCGACACCTCCTATTCAGGTTGGAGCAATATTTAGGCTTTTCTCAAGTTGGCCACTGAACTACACACATATATATATAGACATAAATCATCAATTCACATTCAATTTTCATTAAAAAGATATCAAATATTTCAGCTTACCACAATTCAATGGAAATAATAAACAGTTTCGTTGACTGGCAATGAATAGGCACAAATTCCGATCTGCCTCTTGTCCCAGGCTTTTATTTTAGAAAAAATTATGCACTGGTGCTCAACGCACTGTTCTTAGTAGGTTTATTACAAGATGTGGCAAGGAACAGACGCTCTGAACTGACTAGATTGGCAGATCTAACCAATCATGCCATGTCTACACATCTTTTCAAAAAAGTACCCCTTCTATTCGTTTCCCATAACAACACAAGATAGTATTTATAGCCCGACTAATCGTGTTTAGCCTTACATCTCATTCCCGCCAATCAAATAGGAGTTAACATGGTAGGCTATTTCCGTAACGTAATTTTTTCAAACACGTTATAAAAAAATTTTATGAGCAGAAATGATTTCATGCTGTCAGGCACCCCCACTATTTTATTTTGGCTATAATTCGGTAATTCCTAGACTATTTGCGTAACGTTTTACATATTCTTTGTCAGCAAGTCCTAAGGAACCCAAATATGCCAATTTAAAAGAGCTAAGTGGCTGCGTTCAAAATATGCAATTTCTTCTACCTCCTGTTTACTTAGAAGATGTGCTGTCTGGGTACTGTAATGTTTTCAAACGTAAACCAGTATAATGTCATGTTTCCCAATAAGAATTTTGTAAGTTTTAAAACCTAACTCTCGGATGGGTAGTGTTTTTTATCACGGTCTATCTGAAAAAAAAATTATTGCTAGTGGCCTTACACGCGTGATGGTAGTAATTGTGTATCGCGCGACTGTGGTAGTATTGCCTGTGTTCCTGCTTTCTGCCTCTCCCTTCTCTCTATCCTTTAGTCCATCTGTCTTTTGTTTTTGGTAACGTAGTGTATAAAATGACATGAATGGAATTTTAAATCTAGGTCAACTGCGTATCTCAAGGTTTTTCTTAGAAATGGAGTACACTTTTTAGTGTGTTTGGGAAACGCGTGTATGTTGCAGAAGGCTTTTACTATCAACGTGAAACGTTACAATTAGCAGACGCAGGAGAACACAAGGGGGATTTCGAGTACAGTCATTGTGACAGCACTGTTCTTTACCATTCTTCTTTCCTTTTATTAAATTTATTTGTTAGGCTTTGCATTTACGTGATAATTTATATATGTGGATTAGAATATTTCACGACATCTCCCCTCTTAAAACAGACATCTTATGTCAGTCCTTTATTCCATATACACATAGATAAATGTAAGTCAACTTGACTTTACTCTGCTGTAGTGCTATCATGGTTTTATGTAGTTGGGTCCATTCAGTGTAAGCACTACTCATGAAATCTGCCTCAGACCTCTACAACCAATAATATATTTCGGTTATGTTACTGAACAGCCGCAAGTGTGACTGCTTGTCTTAATGCTGCTTCACAACCCGTATTCACCATTTCTCTTCTCTGAGTCTGCGCAATGACATGTCCAGAGAACATTAGATTTTCCTCAAAATGTACGTTATGAGGAGATAACATATACCTGGTGATAGCAGAGTTTTTGTAGGGGATCCCATAATCCTCTTATTAGCCTGTATGAAACATTCGGAATATCCTCAATCAAAGAGGCAACTCAGGGATTCATTACGTTCCTCCGAAATGTTTACATCCAACAATTTTGTCTGATCTCAGGTTTTACTGGAATCTGATAGTATCCTTTACTCAGATCCACTTTTGAGAAATATTTAGCTTTATTTAGTCTGGCAAACAACTGTTTTGTATCCGGCAATGGATCCACCTGTCCTTCTGTAATAGCATTCAGTCTCCTGTGATCTATACAGAGTCTATGTTCTCCAGAGGGTTTCCTTAAGAGTACAACACATGAACTATATGAAGATTCACTGTGTGAAATAATTCTTTCCTTCAACAAATAGTCTATCTCTTCCTTCAAAGCTTTCTCCTTAGCAAAAGGAATCGAATATGTTTTCATACAGACAGGTGTGGAGTCTATCAGTTTCATATCATATTCCAATAGGTTTGTATGCCCTGGTCGGTCTGTTAACACCTCTGCATGATTCTCTAAAACCTGTTGCACTCTCTCTCTCTGAGTTTTCGTTAAATGTGTACTGATTTTCACCTGTGCCGCTGTCTCACAGGGGTGTAATGGATATTCAAATGATGAAAGTGGTTCCTTTTTCATCTCCATGGCGATAGACAAGGTCAACAAGTGTGTCTCTTCCTGATGTTCTCTTTCCAAATATTTCTTCAGGAGATTCACATGATAGATTTTTTCTTTCCCCTTCTTATCTATCTTATAATGGGTTCTAGACACCTTCTCTAGAACTGTATATGGACCTTGCCATCCAATTTGTAACTTATTCTGACTACCGGGTAGAAGAAGCAGTACCTTCTCTCCCACAGCCAAATCTCTGTTTTTAGCTTTCCTGTTATAATAGGCAGCATGTTTCTTCCTGGCTTGTTTCAAATTTTCATTGGCAAGTTTCCAGCCAGTTTTTAAACGAGTGGTCAGCTCATTCACATATTGGTATGAGGATGTAATATTTTCCTCTGCCTTTTCATCAGTCCACGTTCTTAACAGCGTTACATGTGGACCTTTAATTGTGTGGACCTATTTGTCCATGCACCGGTATGGTCTCTTCTACTAGAAGCTCTATAGTGATGATTTTTCCTCCCAGAATTATCATTCACAAAACGACCGCTACCAATTCTTCTTTTGGGGCTTTCTCCCCACTTAAAATTCTTGATGAGAGATTTCCTCTCTACATCCTCTTCCTCCAGTTTGTTTAAGTCCGATTGAGGGATTTTCGGCTTCTCCTGGGGTAAGACATCTTTTTGCACTCTCCGCATAGTGGCCATTGTAAAACAGTTAAGTGAAGCTTGTCCGTGAAAAGGGGCTTCCCATTTCATTTGGTCCACTTTATCAAATTTATATTTCTTTTTATTATCAGGCCTAATTTTGCCCCGTGGCGTGTCCAGGTCCTGATCAATGTTCCCACTTGTGGGTGTTCCCTCATGTGCTATGCTACACCTTTCTACAAAATTCTCAATGTCCCATCTTGCCTTGGGCCAATAATAATTGTGAGCCACCTTTTGAATGATGGTACATATTTTCTCATGGTCCCCATCTGGTTTTACATGTAGGCTCCTTATTAATTCTGTCCTATATCTTTTAGGAAGTACCAGCTGTCCCTGACCTTTGGATCTAGCTCCAGTCTTCCTATACATCAACTTGTTTTTCATGTAAAAATCTCCCTTGCCTGGAGTTGTATGACAAGTTGACAATTTCCTGAAACAAGGCTTGAGGGTCTTATCCCCAGCCTGTGCCTTCCTCATCTCTTCTGGAGTGGTATCTAACATAATATCCTCCTCCTGTCTTGAGGTCGACCTGACCTGAAGGGTGGCCATATACACAGGTTTCCTTCTGCAACGGTCAGTGTCATGAATGTCCATCTGACAATTTTTACACCACCTTTTCCCTTGGTTGAAAGATTTTCTTTCATCATATTTCCTTTCATCGAATTGTGGGGTTTTATTTTTATAGTCATACCGTGGCCTATCAAATTGGTGCGTACCTTTGTTTTGATCTCTAGGATCAAATTTATTAAAGTTCTGTGGTGCCCTAAAATTATCCATCTGTTTCTTCTTATTACCTGATACCTCTGCTTGAACTGCTTGATACCTTTCAGCAACATTTAGCAACTCACCCAGCCTCTCTGCACCTTGTTCCATGAGAAACTTTCTCAGGTCTGGAGCCATGGACTCTCTTAATTGCTCTATAAGGACCATTTCCTTAAGATCTTGGGTTTTCCCCAGAGAAGTCCATTTCTCCAAGTATGTCTCTATTCGTGCAGAGAACTGGTGATAGGTTTCACCTGACAGTAGTTTAGCATTCCTAAATTTTTTCCTATAAAATTCTGCGTTCTTTTCATATCTTAACAAAAGAGCCTGCTTTAGCATGTCATAATTTTCCTGATCACCTCTGCTCATTTTGGCAAAAACTTCATAAGCTGCCCCACGAAGTCCTTGAGATAACTTTAAGCTCCACCTTTCTCTCTCTAACCCATACGTGGTAGCTAATAGTTCATACCTATTTAGATAGCTCTCAATATCATCGTCTTTCTCAACGAAATGATCTAAATGAAAATTCATAGCTGAGGTTGAGGCTCCCTGACTAGCAGTGGCATCAGAGGCAAAGGGACTGGCACCATTTTCAGGAGCATGGCCTTGAAACTCAAACTCCCTTAGTCGTAACTCATGTTCCCTTTGTAATCTCTTCTCCTCCTTTTCTGCTTCCCTCTCTGCAGTCAATCTTCTTTCCTCTCTTTCTGCTTCCCTCTCTGCAGTCAATCTTCTTTCCTCTCTTTCTGCAGCTAATTTCTTCTCTTCCCTTTCTGCTTCCAATGCTTTAGCCTCTTTGTCAGCCTCAATCTGCAACCTCTTAGCCTCAGCCTCAATCTGCAACCTCTTAGCCTCAGCCTCAATCTGCAACCTCTTAGCCTCAGCCTCAATCTGCAACCTCTTAGCCTCAGCCTCAATCTGCAACCTCTTAGTCTCAGCCTCTAATTTTCTTTCGGCCTCTTTTTCTAATCTTCTTTCTTCCCGTTCAATATATTTGTCACATTCAGCAGTGACATAAGCAATCATAATTTGCCCGTCCATTCCTAACTCTTTCGCAGTCTGTACAGCAGCAGATCGAAATTTGGCAAGGTCCGCCATTTTCTAACAGATAAATGTAAACAATTTCTAACTAAACAATATACTCTGTAATTAATTATGTAATTACAACACAGGCACTGAGAGCTCAACCTTATTTATTTTCACCCAAGGATACCTTTTAATTCTTATTATTCCCTGAGGTGAATTACCCCCAATATTTTTAATAGGGAGAGATTCAAAATCCCAAGAGCGAGACCCCAATATATGTGGTAAAGTGGGATGGTATAAATATTTATAGTGGACTAGTGTACTGACTGAGATCAGCTGTGAAGGTATCTGTATCTAATAATGTGGAGTATTACAGATAACCTTACTTGCTACCCCATATATATATCTCTCAGTCAGACCTATTCTGGAATATTGTGATGACTACGTTGAATGTCTAGGGTTATGTAAATGATGAAGTGTAAGTCACAACAACAACAGACAGATAAACAAGTTAATTTATTTCACAGCACTTTACAACACTGTGACACTCACACACATGTAACACTCTATAAGACTATCTTAAAAGAGTCAGTTTGAAAAGTCAAATATATATATATATATCTATTAATTTCTTTACATAGAGATATCCTGATTCAACTACACAGTGAACCAGGAATCACAATCAATATTCTTACAAGTAGTATGTACACAGTTTATCAATTTACTCTTGTTATTGACATATTTTATTATTCTTATCTTATGTGTGTAAGTTGTGAAGTAGTAATATGAGTTAATACTGGTTTTGTTTTTCAAGCTAGAGTGTTGTTTGTCATCATGACTTCAAGTGTCTTATCATTGGGAAAAGTTCACAGTTCCTGTCAATTTAAACAGTTTATATTCCCACTTTATTTACTGTCAATTTTAGGGGGGGGTGGGGGGGGGCACATAATGTTGAGCTCCATGGCCACACTTTCTTAACTTTCGTGATGACTGCAGTAAAAGACTCCTCTGCTCGATTACTTCAATGAGTTCTGGAGCCACCTCACTGGTCGCTATCTGGACCCAGTAGTATGCTGTCAGCCTCAGGATTCAGTAACTCAAGCCAAATGCTGCCTCAATGACTTTTGACCACCGTCCCTGAAACAAGAAGGTTGTACCTCCTATTTCAAAACTAAGTCATAATCCATTTCCACAATGAGCACAATACATAACAAACACTTGTGTTCAGTGCTGTAGGCCACTACTAGCTTCATCTGAAACAAATTACACCAGTATACTCCTTCCTAATGGTTACTACGCCTCTGCCATTCCAGCATTATTTCTTCCTAGTCCATAAGATAGGTGTCAGTGTACTGTTTGGCAATCCCATGCAGTTTTACTTTTTTCCGACACCTCCTATTCAGGTTGGAGCAATATTTAGGCTTTTCTCAAGTTGGCCACTGAACTACACACATATATATAGACATAAATCATCAATTCACATTCAATTTTCATTAAAAAGATATCAAATATTTCAGCTTACCACAATTCAATGGAAATAATAAACAGTTTCGTTGACTGGCAATGAATAGGCACAAATTCCGATCTGCCTCTTGTCCCAGGCTTTTATTTTAGAAAAAATTATGCACTGGTGCTCAACGCACTGTTCTTAGTAGGTTTATTACAAGATGTGGCAAGGAACAGACGCTCTGAACTGACTAGATTGGCAGATCTAACCAATCATGCCATGTCTACACATCTTTTCAAAAAAGTACCCCTTCTATTCGTTTCCCATAACAACACAAGATAGTATTTATAGCCCGACTAATCGTGTTTAGCCTTACATCTCATTCCCGCCAATCAAATAGGAGTTAACATGGTAGGCTATTTCCGTAACGTAATGTTTTTCAAACACGTTATAAAAAAATTTTATGAGCAGAAATGATTTCATGCTGTCAGGCACCCCCACTATTTTATTTTGGCTATAATTTGATAATTCCTAGACTATTTGCGTAACGTTTTACATATTCTTTGTCAGCAAGTCCTAAGGAACCCAAATATGCCAATTTAAAAGAGCTAAGTGGCTGCGTTCAAAATATGCAATTTCTTCTACCTCCTGTTTACTTCGAAGATGTGCTGTCTGGGTACTGTAATGTTTTCAAACGTAAACCAGTATAATGTCATGTTTCCCAATAAGAATTTTGTAAGTTTTAAAACCTAACTCTCGGATGGGTAGTGTTTTTTATCACGGTCTATCTGAAAAAAAAAATTATTGCTAGTGGCCTTACACGCGTGATGGTAGTAATTGTGTATCGCGCGACTGTGGTAGTATTGCCTGTGTTCCTGCTTTCTGCCTCTCCCTTCTCTCTATCCTTTAGTCCATCTGTCTTTTGTTTTTGGTAACGTAGTGTATAAAATGACATGAATGGAATTTTAAATCTAGGTCAACTGCGTATCTCAAGGTTTTTCTTAGAAATGGTGTACACTTTTTAGTGTGTTTGGGAAACGCGTGTATGTTGCAGAAGGCTTTTACTATCAACGTGAAACGTTACAATTAGCAGACGCAGGAGAACACAAGGGGGATTTCGAGTACAGTCATTGTGACAGCACTGTTCTTTACCATTCTTCTTTCCTTTTATTAAATTTATTTGTTAGGCTTTGCATTTACGTGATAATTTATATATGTGGATTAGAATATTTCACGACACTCTTGACCATTTCATATGTTTAATAAGGTGACACACATTCCGACAGCACGGATACAGTCATAGGTACATGTTGACACAGCAAATCATGAGGTACTTGAATAGTAGGTGGCAACATCAGACATATTTCATGTAGCATATAAATACAATGGGCGATATATGTCAAGCATTCACTGTACTGGTGGGCTATCGCCTCATACTTCAGCTGACTGAACGCGTCAGTGAAAATGAATATGTAAACATCAATAATGGTTCACTGATCGAACCTTTTCTTGGCTAAGTTTTCTTAAGTTGTACATTCATCGAAAGCTCATAGCAACCAAGTTCAACCACAGTAATGGGTTTTCCATAATAGGAAGATCTCTGCATCATCGTCCGATAATAAGAGTTGTTTTCTGTTCTCTTGACAATGATCCGTTGTGGTAACGGGAATTCAAAATGGCTACCTCCTTGAGTTTCACTCACCCAGGAGGATAAATGATGAGCCGCAATTAATTCTAAATCTGAACATAAATGTTCTCAATGGGTTTCCATCCAGTTCTGAAATCTATAAGGTTGCTTCATGAAAATACCTTAGAGCTGTTGGATAACCTGTCATCTTCATCAGCATTCAAACAATCCTAGCTGTACGAAGATAAGCTTGCCATCTAGGCCTAGCAAAACAGAGTTCATCAAAACAAAGGGTCTGGTATTACCTTGATTTAGGAATAAACACAATATAGAACATTAGGAGAATCTCTGACCATATGATCTTGCAGAGACACTTTCTCCTTCCTAAAAATCATTCACAGAGATCACTTTTCAACATTCCTAAAGGACCAGCCCAGAAACACACCGCCATGACATCAGGCAGTTTTCGTCGACACTCTCGACGCATGCGTAGAAAAGCCTCTTCACCACTTAGCGTCAGACCGAGAAATAGGCCGACATAAAAATACAAAAATATACGATATAAGACCGAATCTTCTTAAATAGACACGGAATACATATATGTCCGGGCCATAAACATTCTAAGCCAGACCAATTTGTTTTCTGACCATAACAAATGAGAAATGACATAGACCTAGCATTTATACGCCAGATCGATATTCAAGAGAGATCACCCATACAACAAAAGTATAAATTAATCATGGGTAGTCTAACTTTGACCGAGAAATATTTCTTTTCATATCAAATAGTCATACTGTACATTCCTACTTACAGTAATCCGTGCGTCGCATAATTCCACACAAAAGAATATGTGCGCAACATAAATAAAACCAGAAAAATTAGACAACCCATTAACTACTCATAGGACAAGGAAAGGCAACGAGATTTTTAAAAAAAACAATAACACAAATTAAAACCAAGTGCAAAGGACAATAGTTATCTATATACAATACAAAACTGAAAATAAAATGACAAATACTAAAATAAATTAAAACCAGCAATTGCAAAAGACAATAGTTATTTAAACTTACAATACAAAATTATTAAATAAAATGACACTAAATACCCCAATTATAAACAATTTTCAGGTTGAACAGGGTAGACCAAGATGGAACGAGAAGAGGCAATAACGGTCAGCTCCTAAGTGCCCGCTCTCCACCCATCACCTCTTCAAAACAACAACAACAACAACGGATACATAATTAAATAACCGGTTAGTAGTCAACAGAGTTGACTTTTTTGGGATGGTTAATGCGCTCTGATATAACCACATAGGTTGAAAGAAACGCGCCTCGCCAGAAGATGGCAAAAAAAAAAAAAAAATACATAATACAGATGGGCCAACACCGTTACACCTCAATATCAACCAATCGCGTCACGGATTGCAGACGATAATGGAAGAAGATACCAAACACCAGATGATTCAAAACAAAACAAAACACAAATGTTTATTGATGTCATGCTGATCTAGTCTGTGCAGTAATCAGAAAATAGAATTTATACTTATCCAGTAGCGTAAATGGGGTGGAAGGAGAGAGGGGGAGGACTCAGCCAACAATTTGTCGTGGGCGGTACTGGTCCAATAACCAACAGAAATTTAAAAATAATAAAATAAAAAAGATGTTCTTTGTCAAACTTTTGTTTGTGCTCATCTGGACACAAAGCTGGAAAACAGTTCAACAACATTTTTTGATCTTCCGCCTTACCCCGTATTTCAGTAGAGGTTGCAAAACTGACTTAAATAATAGTATTGACACGGCTTAATCTAGTTCAACGGTAGGCAACCCAGGTGCTGTGAAAATCTACTTGTGAAACGCTGAGCTCTATAACAATCTACCTTTATAAAATCATATCTGTTTTTAAGTTTCAGGGCATTTTGAACGTCGAATAAATGCAGCAAATATGGTAATTGTTTAACTTTGCTTGATGATCTTATTCCTGGAATTCTATCGAAAGAGCAACAGACAATGCAAAATAAATTATAATTAACAGAATGTTAGTTTCACTTATAAAAAAAACAAATAGATTTCCTACCTAGTTTCCACCGAATAAAGTAAATTTAATAAGTTAGCTCGTGGATTGTCGCTGGGAACTCAGAAAAAGTAGTTTTAATCCCGGTGATACTCCGCTCTAAATACCGAAGGGAGCCGACTAGATGGAAATTTCTGTAACCTAAAACTTCGTTATCTTCCGCCTCTTTCGTCACCTAAAGATCTACTATACCATCCCTGGGTTCTACATGTAAAAGGCGATCGACCTGTTGTCGACGCTTGACCTACTTTATAGATGTAGGCATGTCCTGAGGATGTTCCACCATTGTTGAGCTGGGAGTCATCGTGAATTAACACGTCGTTCATTTTAACACAGTGACAATAATTAAAGCCGCTTTTGCTGTATGGTTCATGAATAAACTATTTTCATATGCTGAGGTTGCCAGTCTCATATATAACCACTTAGCAAGAAACAGGTCACATTCACATAGTAAAATAATTGTTACACTTACCCCAAAGTTTTGGGAATACACAATCTCCTCGCACAGGTTAGAATGGACACGAGCAATTTAGGTTATATCTTCTCGAATCACTTGGTCTGGAAATTTTGAATCCCTTTTATGACGAGTGAATCTGCGAAACACTTGGCCTAGGAAAGTTTCTCTTATGACGGGTGATCCAGTTCCTTAGGGATGCAGTCCTAATATTTAAATACCTGGTCGCTTAAGTTTTTTAAGAGTTTGTATTTATAAAGGCGGACTTACTGTTTAAGGTTTTAAGTTTCCCAAATACTTCGATCTGTCACTTATAAGTATGGAATTCTAGGTCCGATCCTCCTCTTTCTGGCTTTTGGGAGTTGCTTGTTTGAAGTTGTGAAGCTGTCTGTTCTGTGTCTCTGAGTTTGTTAGATTATATCTCTCATTCTCAGTTCAAATCACAGATTGTGTTTCCCGGCAAACTTCTCAATGAGATTCATTGTGTATTCCGGCTCTCACTTCAATCCAATCGTAAGCTCTTTTGCACTATGTGGGTTGGGGTGTCTTAATTCATAATCTCTGCCGCGTGTTTGAAATATTAAATTTAAAATTCCAAACGCGTGACCTCTATCTAATATGCCGTAATATTTTCGGTGAGATCTTGTGCACTCTCACAAACAAATGTGTGAATAGATTACCTGTTTTAATGCCTTCCGTCAAGATTGTTTACCCAGACAAATTATCTGTAATAATCTCACAGGAATGGCCCGGTGAAAGCTATTGTCTCATGTCACCTGTGTTTTCGCACACCTCAGATGGCTCGCTCAGACAGACAAAATTGGCTTCTTATTCATCCTCGTACGAGACCATATTGTATTAAACGAGGATCGTCTCCTATCAAAGGTGGCCGGCGACTCAATCAGATAAACGTATTACCGTTGACCGGTGATAATGACTGGGTATTGTTACGATAATACCACAGTTCACCTGGCGGAACGTAAATAGTGGTCACAGTAAAAGAATGAAAAGACATGATTTATGCCAAATAAAAGCGAATGGTAAGAAAAGTGAAGAAAAAGAAATCATACTGCCGTAGGGCTGAAGATGTGAGAGATCACGCAAAAGAGCATGTTCAGACGTTCGGTGACAATTATATTATAAAAATAATTTGATAAAAACTGGTCAACATGAGAAAAGTTATTGTTTGATTTAAAAACAAATATTTAAAAAGACATTTTATTTCTAATTTGTCTACCCTTTATAAAACTAGCTCTAATCAACATAATCATGCATTAACAGGTTCTAATTAACTTCCTCTTTTTTTTTTGTTCTTTCTACTTATTGGTTCGTATTGTGCTCTTATTTACGTTAAAAAGCCAATACTTCACAATCATTATCATATCAGACCGAAAGGTCTTTTACATTTGGACACGCGCCCTAATATAACCGACTAGGCAAAACGAGGCAAAAGTTTATTGTAAAAAAAGGTCAAACAGTCAGAAAATGTCTTTTTCTTGATACAAACGATATGGTCATCCTAGACGTGATGAAAGAATAAACTTGCAATACCTGTGCACGTATTCGATCACAGCCTACCTAGGAATCTCCTGTATGCAAATCTGAAACCAAGCATTTTTATTGACGCAATCTGTCACCTTATGGCATCTAGAGACCACCCCTCCAAAAGTCTGGGGGGAGGGGGCACGGACGACATGCATAAAAACCTGGAAAAACGTGATCCGGCATTCAACAACAACAACTGGTACCTGGGAGTGCTTCAAACATTCCGTGTGTTCCAGCTGGTAAGGGCGATGAAGAAAAGGATTTAAAGACAGTGGACTTAATCACCTAAAGCGATCTACAAGGAGACGGTTATGAAATTCGTTGAGACGGTGCTAAATGTAGTGAGCCTAATGCAGTGAATCTATGCCAATAATGAAACTACACAGTAAAGCATATACAGAGTGGTCAACACACCATCTATACAGTGAATATGAGCGCCTGTCCAGTGCCTTTAAACAGAAAACCTTCAGCAGTAGTCCTTACATGTATGAGAGCAGGTCAAACCCATAACGACCAACGAGTCAGACAGATATACCAACTCACTTAACATATCACACATTAAAGAAGCAGAGTACAACTGTAGATGAGTATATACAAAACTGACAAAGCGATATACACCAAAAAAAAAACATGTGCCTAAATGAAGAAACAATATATGTTAAAGAATCAGGCATTTCTTTCATAATATTCTTTAATGTGTTCATATTTTTTTTAATTACCAAACTGTAAAGTGGTAATTTCTTCATTTTTTAAAATACTTTATTTTGCAATATAATTTTACAGAACAGTAGACATTGCTATGCCCTTCGTCAAATGTTTGTTTTATTGGTAACACGTGTAGCTGACATAACTCTCTTTAACCAAACAGCAGAGCCGTACCTGTAATTGTAGTTAATCAAGGACGGATATCTTCTTCATCGTACACTTTCAGACGTCAACTTGAATATGTTCAAAGAACGCAGAGGTCAGCTTGAAGCTGCTGGTATCTCTGTAGAGTTTTTTTTTCAAGGAATGGTATTGGTGATGGTCATTTGCGCTTTCTCTATTCCTCATTTGTCGGTCACCTCTGAAGTAAATGTTCAGCAGTCATTTTATCGGTGCCACAATTGTGACAGATGAAAATTTAGGAACCTTGATCGATCCACTTTATTCTCACCGTCACCCCTCTTTCTATTGCATTCAACTCGATTCCACGTGTGTTTCCCTCTCTTCCTAATTAACATGTAAGTCAAGTACGTGTAAACCAGGCCTCGTTCGCTATCTGTCTTATTTTCTAGTTTAGCTACGCCTACCTGTCTTTGTTTCAAGCACTATTGATACAGCTATTCATATCTCTAACTGTCTTCCTTTCAAAAGAGGCGGGCCGGGGGCGGCCACCGGCTGTCAGGTTACGACGTCTTTGAAGTTCCAGAGAGAGACCCGAGATCTGAAACCTCTGATTAACACCTGGTAATAAAAGACGGACGGAGAACCGTTTACGCGGGGGAAGAAATCTCTGCCGGAACGTATTAGCGGTCGGAATAGTTGTGATAAATAGCTTTCATTCAGAAAATTGACCGAAGAATTCGCTCGAGGTGCGATTTCTAGCAGACATCGGCGAGATCGGGCCGATTCAGTATATATGTGCAGTCTCCTAAAACACATTATCAGTTCGCTCCAGGATTTCTTGAGTAATTCTAGCGCGCTATTTTAAGAGCCATCTTACATATCGGATACTTGAATACGTGGAGAATTATTCAGTTTTTCCGTTTTGCGGTAAAGAATATATATATATATATATATTATATATATATATATATATATATATATATATATATATATATATATATATATATATATATATATATATATATATATATATATATATATATATATATATATATATATATATATATATATATATATATATAATATATATATATATATATATATAATATATAAGTTTGAGTGTCTTAACATGTTAAAGTTTTCACGGGGATGTCTGTGTTTATTAAATAGCATATTAAATAACTTACAGCAAATTTCTCCAGCCGTAAACGTAATCTAATTTTCTTGTTATTCCCCAGTAAGAGAGGCTTAAATAATTATAAGACGCTAGGCGATTAATATTGTCGAGATACCATTTATTTCTATTTTCACCATGTGTAAATTTGAAGTGACTAGTGTTCATCTCTAGTGTTAAAGCGATATATTAGCTAGAGACTCGTGGTGTTTTATATATATATATATATATATATATATATATATATATATATAGATATATATATATATATATATATATATATATACATATACATATAATTAAATACCAGAGTGAGTTATAGGTCTTACCTAAACGCGTGTGTTAGGATACGATTATAGTATGATTACCTGTTATCTATCTTTTTCATATAGGTTGGTCATACCCCTGCGATCCAGCGGTTTTAGAGTTTCATGGTCTTATGTCTTATGGCATTACGGTCAAATGTTCCTGAACATACAGACAGTGTTTGTGAAATCTGATGTTTGAGACCCTTTTGCGGTCCACCTTCTCCATCCATGAGAGTGGTTAAATAAACAGAAAACTTCAATTTACATTTTAAATGTTAACTGGAACGGGACTATACCAGAAGATTTTTCCATCTAGATACATATAAGTATTATTGTCCTATTGTGGCAGAACGTACGGCACTAATTATTTTAAAACCATTTGACAGTAAAGTTTTCCTTCCACGAAATTATACAGAGAAAATTCACGGGTCATACTCGGCTATTTCCCTCCGAGAACAGCCTAGGAGTAACAGTCTGTTTAGTACACATTTCATTACGACAGAGAGAATCATAGCCCTGGAGGCTAGACCACACCAGAGAATTATATTAACTTATGAATTTCCATAACAGTGCCACTACATAGAAAAAAACTTATTCCAAACCAATACCTGCAGTCAGAAGAGGAATACCCCCCAGAGAAAAACAAAATAATCAACGCACCAATTCAGCGACTCCCGAACAATAGCAATTGCATAAACGGAGAATCTGGGACTGAACTGGACAAATACTAGGACTCAAATTAGTCTAAATACGTGTTTGATTAATTTCCCTGGAGTGTATGCAGTCGACAGAGGGGTAAGCAAATTTGATAGTGAGCTCACTGTATGTGTGTAGTGTGTGAACGGAGCGGAAGAATTTATTTTCTTAAAGTTACCACTAATTTACCATTCTTCTTGTATTTTATCTCTCCCTAGTCTGAGTGTGCCCAGGATAGGTTACATTATGGACTTATTCTTTACCCGTCCTGAAATACTCCTACCCCATTGTTAATTATTTTGATCTTTTGGGTAAATTACCTCGGTCGGGATCCTTCCTGGCTTCCTTATACAAGAGAGAGGGACTGTTAGATTTTATTTTCATTTCTCTTATGTAACTAAAATTTATTGATTAATTCTTTTCTTGATGTTGTGATATTTTCTAGTGAAAAAATAAACTTAATAAACCTTAAGCCCTAGTGTTGGTCAAAAACCCCTGCCATATATGTGATCCATAGTTTATGTATGTTTTTCACGTCTGTACGTATTTCTGTCACAAAATTGTGGGTACGTGAGGATAGTGTAAATTGAATCTGTATCAAGTGAGAAAGCGCGTCTACTTTAAATAGAGTAGTAAAAGATAGGATGGATTAGAGCAATTACTCAATCCAAGACTGTTCTTTCTCTTACACCAGTTCTCCTCGTGAAACAGGAACTATTTCTTTCACCTTCCTCTCACTAGTTCTTACTATCACCTCTACTTGAAAGGGACCATCATTACCTCAGTCCTATCTTATCAAAAAAATTACGACAACAATTACCCTTTATCAGTAGTTCATATCCTAAGCTTGCTGAATAGATGGTATCACAATCTGTTGTGGCCTGTGCGAGGTCTGAAGACTATCATTTGTTCACTTCTGCTGAGCTAATAAAATGCATCATTATAGAGTGACGAGCATGTCAGTCTGCTGCGTTTATCTCGCTTTCAGAGATCTTTACAGCCAGAGATAAGAATATATATTCCCAGAGAAATCGTAATTGTTTACAATTTTATACTCTAACAATTCTTGTAGTCGGCACGTGACCCAGAGTGCAGAACAATCTGTTCAATAGCCACACTTTCATGAAAGAAGGGAACTTACCCATTGATGAAAGACAAGAACTTACCCCTTGATGAAAGACAAGAACTTTCCCCTAGCTGAAAGAGTGGAAATTACCACTTGAGGAAAGAGGGGAATTTACCTCTTGATTAAAGAAAGAAAATTACCCCTTGATGAAAGACAAGAACTTACCCCTTGATTAAACAGAGAAATTTACTCTTTGATGAAAGATAAGAACCTAACCTTTGATGAAAGAGAAGAACTTACCCTTGATGAAAGAGGGGAATTTATTCTTTGATGAAAGACAGGAACGTAACCCTTGATGAAAGAGGAGAACTTAACCCTTGATAAAAGAGGAGAACTTACCCCTTGATGAAAGAGAGGAAAATTCTGTGTGTTCGCCGACAGGCTCTTGGTAGATATTTCTTTCATTCCTCCTGTCTCTTCTCTCTCTCTCTCTCTCTCTCTCTCTCTCTCTCTCTCTCTCTCTCTCTCTCTCTCTCTCTCTCAGATCCATTTGCCACATAAAACGATAAAAAAAAATGCAGGTAGACAGGTAGACACAGATATAGGCTGAGATCTAAACTTTTACAGAAATTACTGTGCATGCTAAGTCTTCAGGTTTGATGCAACCCATAATTTTCTACATAGTCTAATCTATATTTTAGAACGTGTCGGTTTGTCCCCTACAGAAAAAGGGGACGCAACAATGTTTTTGGGTAATGAAATTTAGACATTAATTGTATTGTTTCCCTCAACATAAATCTTGGCTCACTATATCAATGGATTTCCCGTTTTTTTTAAATGAAGAGGGGTCGCAATTTTGTTGTTTTAAATCCCCTTCCCCCTCAAAAAAAAAAGGAGAGGAAATGACTACAGTAGGTGTGCTGAAGGTGAGATGTATAGTTGTATAGAGGCACAATAGAGGACGTGACTGCAATAAATGTGCTGGAGGTAAAAGGGACAATGGGAGACATTATTGGAATGCATGTGTCACCGTTCACTTTGCTAGGAGCATTATAAAATGCTCAAGCAGGAATTATAAGCGGTGATTTGGTTTTGGTTAAGAGGGAAGATATGAAAAAATGGTTTAAGAAATAAGAATAGATTTGAATAAAGACTATTTGTCTTGCTAAAAGGGAAATAAGATGAGTGAAATCATGCTTTGATCAAAGGGAGAAGACTCTAATTATTAAAGTCAGGGGAGGAAAGTGCTTAATTACACATAAGTAGATTTGGTGAGTTGGTAATTATGGTTTAGAAAATGTACATATAAGAATTGTATAGCAAGCTTTAGAGAAGATAATATAAGGTTAAGTCAAATATGCAAAGGGAGACAATGGTTAATTACCTCCCTTATATGATTAAGTGAGTTGAGAAAAAAAATATGCACGTGAAAAGTTTACCAGGACAACGGATGACACTTCACTGAATTGTTTACACAGCGGATAAGCGTGAACATTTTTCAGCTGAGCGAAGAATAGGAGGAACCAATGAATTTACAGTAAACAAGGACAGATGAGCTAGTAATGATTTTATAGAGGAGAACGCATTTAGACACGCTGGTGAGAGGTCGCATTTTCTGATCAGCTGATAATGATTTTATAGAGGAGAACGCACTTAGACGCGCTGTTGAGCGGTCGCATTTGCAGATCAGCTGATAATGATTTTATAGAGGAGAACGCACTTAGACGCGCTGTTGAGCGGTCGCATTTGCAGATCAGCTGATAATGATTTTATAGAGGAGAACGCACTTAGACGCGCTGTTGAGCGGTCGCATTTGCAGATCAGCTGATAATGATTTTATAGAGGAGAACCCATTTAGACGCGCTGTTGAGCGGTCGCATTTTCAGATAAGCTGAGAAAGATTTTATAGAGGAGAACTCATTTAGACGCGCTGTTGAGCGGTCGCATTTTTCGGAGGAAGCAGTCCTGGTTAAGGACGTAGAGTGGCAGGAATGTGTTTTCTGCCAGGCTCAAGTTACATTTCTGTGAGAAACAGAATGAATACTTCTGAAGAATCCTATACACCTAGTTAGAGTAGTAGAATCTATTCACTTATGAAAGACAGAACTGTGTTTAAAATATAAGTTTAGTGATAAGGGGTGATAGTAAGAAAAATGAGTGTTGTGAGGATTCGGTGCAACCAAAATAAGTAGGTCCTTTGACTCATAACTTTTGATAGACATTGAATAGAATTATTTCAGAAGTTGAAATAAGGTATTACAAGGTTAACGACGCTTACAACTAAGTGAGCGCAGAATAAGGAGAAACGAAGCTGAAGCTACAAAATTGACTATGATGTGAATAAACTGAGACTAAGTCAGCAGCTGAGAAGTTTTACAGAAGAACATGGATTTAATAGCCGTGTTGGGCTATTGTATAATGAATTTTGCAACATCAACTGCTACAAGTAAGATGAGTAAGCAATTGAAGTTTGATTGCATTTACAGGATGAAACATGAGCTCTCTAGCAGGTATAAGTATGAGAATACCGCAACAGGTGTACCCAATGTATTAATTTGCATATATGAGTTTTAAGATGATGGTATTTGAGTAAATTGAGTCAAATCTGACAGGATTAGTAGATGAAGGAAACCAACTCAGGAAAGAGTTGATGAAAGGCTTGGGAAAAGCCAGAATAAATATAAAAACCTTAAGGGAAGAAAATAGGTATAAACCATATCTGTTGGTGTTCTCAGGTAGAGAGCTATATATATATATATATATATATATATATATATATATATATATATATATATATATATATATATATATATATATATATATATATATATATATATATATATATATATATATATATATATATATATATATATATATATATATATACAGGTACATGGATATATACCCAGGAGGAATGGGATCTACAAGAGAAATTTAAGAAATGTTTGTACCTGGAATTAGTACCACATGCCTCTGTTATGATGAACTTATATGATGTAAATAAACTGTTTGTTTTGATGGAACGTTGCTCAAGTTGGGTTCAGTCTCTAAAAGGTTGTTGAGTGCTAGAGTAAACAAGATACTGGACATAATGAAACTAACTACTATACGAAGCTGTCACTTAAGTAACATCATAAGAAGGGATGGAACGAGTTTAGGTTGGAAGTTTTGAGAGAATATCATCCAGGAATCAATAACTCTGGCGGTGAGGGCCAGTATTAAGATATACTCTTACTTGGAAGATAGGTCAATGGATCAAATTGACAAATAGAAGGTAGACAACTAGGCCTGCCCCAGTCACCTAGTTTACTATAATAAGAAGAGATAGCACTGTCACACATGTGCTAGGAGTGAGAGATATGGTGGAGGACATGATTGGGGTGGATGTGCTATAGGTGAGAGGTATGGTAGAGGACATGGTTGAAGTAGATATTCTGGAGGTATGGTGGAGGACTTGATTGTATTAGATGTGGTCGTGAAAGGTACAAAGGAGAACATGCTGGAGGTGACTTTTATAGTTGTCATTGGTGTCGCAAAATTGGTTTCAATGCATTGCAAACGTGGTTTCGGGTAGTTTACAGACCATTCACCGATCGATTGTCACAGGGCCGGCCGCTTACAAAATGGCGGTGTATCGGCAAAATGTCGATGAGACATCGGAAATCGGCAATGATAAATAAGAGCATAATGGAATCTTTGGGTGAAGGATATCACCTTGTAGTCCAGGAGAGGATTGTCTATAACTGTATATAAGGAAAAACAGTAGGTAGTTAACATTTACGGAGATATATGCATATTACGGCTGTCTACAGTTAAGCCGAAAGCCTGTAAACCCACTTCTGTTCTAAATACTAAAATCAACATAGAACAGTTCATGAAATTACATGGATAGGATAATAGAGATAGATCGGCTGTAGAAAACAAGATAGGATGGAACAGTATGGATAATATATAAGCCGAGGACGAGAAAGGGAAAGTTTCAGGCAACGCACAGATCGGGTGAAATCGCTGTTTCGAAACGGGATTTCAGCCCGAGTCTTAAGCTGTGACGTCAGTGCTCTCCGATACGTCCGCCAGAGACTTACTTATAAGTAGCGGATCGGTAAACTGAGAGGGACACAACGAAAGAGGTTTGAGACAGACTGAGAGGCAGAGTTCGCCACTACACATGTACCACCTGAATTGTGAGCGGATCGCCAGAAATTTTCAGTCCCGTGTCTGAAGTCTGAGGGTAAGCGAAATTATGATAACTACCGAGTATAATATTTTTTATTTCAGGTTCGTATAAACTTCTCAATATATGCACGTAGAATATTCTTTGGTATAAATGTATTGTGATTTTTAATATGATTTAAACATGTGCTTTGTGGATGATTGTTGCTTGTACAAAAACGTATCACAACTAGCCCCACAGCCAAATGAAGATAATATTTATCATATTAAATGCTGCATCTCGTACGAAGATAAAGGCAGTCCCATGGCAGAGATTGTCATAGGCAAATGAAGTGTTAGAAGCTTCATCACGGAAGATACCGCTTTTACGAGGTTAGGTGACTAGTTCCCTTCATCGCTGCCTTTTCCTTCCCTAGTTCGAGCGCACAACTGAGTACCCATTTACAGCTGGTAAACTGGAGTGTTCCATAGTCACGCTTCAATTCAACAACTATGTAGTTGTACTACTGAAGAAAGCAACCTGATCGTTTGGTCAGTCGGGCACTCACTTTATCTATTTGTGTATTAATTTTGTGTAGATGCTAGGAATAGCATCAGTATTTAAATTTGTACCTGATATGGTTTGGAAAGATCAAGTTATAAATAAGTAAAGGATGTTCAGGAGCGGAATAAACCAGATGATGTTTATTACCGGTACTGATAATGTTAATATTAATTCTGTATCATTGAAATGATGTCCCTTACTATGACTGTATAACTTTGACATCTGATGACTGACTAGTCTGACTTATGTGCTAGTCAGTTACAATTAATTGAAATGTTAATACTTCTGTATCACTGAAATGATGTCCTTACTTACTATGATTGTATAACGGTGACATCTGATGACTGACTGGTCTGACATCTGTGCTAGTCAGCTACAAGTCTAGCCAGATACTAGCAAAGGCTGATATGATGTTTCAGGTTCCATGAAATAACTCAAACCAGACTGTCACGTATCAGAAGCCTGTGTTGTTCATCAGAGGCAATCCCACAAAAGTGCAGGACCCCAAAGAGTGAACTTCAACTGGTCATTGGCATCCCTATAGCTGGGTCTACCAAGTCTGATATATACAAAGGACAGTTCTGTGTCAGCAGTGTCAAGTTGAAAAGATAAGTGTCACTTAAGACACTGACCACCCATATATGAACAAACAGCCAATAGTGAGAACAGTATTAAAACCATTAAAACATTCAGTCAAATGAGGACAGTAATGTGTAAAGTCAGAGGACTAAAAGAAAAGTGATACAGTTAAAGTGATTCCAGTTTTCATTAACTTTATTATTCAAGATCTGGAAGTCTAAACAGGCAATAATAGTAATTGTGTGTATAATTTTTATATAATTTTATGCTCTTTTCCAACTAGCAGAAATAGAATATTAGTGTAAATATTAAAATATTTTAACTGGACCTGAGGAATTATTCACTTCATTACATTTGTGGTTTACATAAATTTTGTTGATTTTGAAAAGGCTTTTGACAGCATACATAGGGACAGTTTATGGAAAATACTGAGGGCTTATGGAATTCCAAGCTGCATAGTGGCAATCATAAAAAGCCTCTATGCCAACTTTACGTGTAGTGTTGGGCAGAGCAACCTAACCTTCGAGGTGAAGACAGGAGTACGACAGGGATGCCCCTTATCAACCACTCTTTTTTTAACAGTCATAGACTGGGTGATGCGCCAGACAACAGAGGGCAGTCCAAGAGGAATAAGATGGACTACATTTTCTACATTGGAAGATCTGGAATATGCAGATGACATTGCACTGCTGGCACATTCACATCAACACATCCAGGAAAAACGGATAGACTTAATAAATTTAGCCAGCAGGTGGGCTTGAACATCAATTTAAAGAAGTCTGAGGTCATGACGCTCAATGTGAGCAACCCTGAGCCCATATCAGTAAGGAATCAGCAATTGGTACAGACAGATACCTTCACATACCTAGGAAGCATAGTAACACCAGACGGTGGGGCAGGCAAAGACATCAACATCAGAATGAATAAGGCAAGAACAGCCTTCTTTAGCCTAAATAACATCTGGAAGTCCTCCCAATACAGCACAAGCACAAAATTAAGATTATACCAGAGTTGCGTGCTTTCTGTGCTTCTCTATGGTGCGGAATGCTGGAGAGTCACAGAGAAGGAAATGTCAAAATTGTCCTCTTTTCACATAACATGCCTAAGAAAAATTCACCGCATCTTTTGGCCGAATACCATCACCAACCAAGATCTGCTTACTCGTAGCAAGCAAGAGGACATGCACACCATCATAGCTGGCAGACGCTGGAGCTGGGTTGGTCATGTCCTCAGAAGAGACCCCGATGCCATCACAAGAACAGCTATGCTTTGGACCCCTGAAGGAAAGCGAAAGAGAGGCCGACCAAAAACAACTCGGCGGAGGACTGTGGAGGCTGAGATGCAAAGAATGAACCAGAGTTGGGGCACTGTACGAAGGATGGCCACCGACCGTGCAAAGTGGAATCAATTTGTTGTTGCCCTACACGACGCCACTAGGCGTGATGGCCACTGACTGCTTTGACGGTCGGTGGTTAAGGATCGAAGAAGAAGACATTTGTGGTTACAGTGAATGTTCATTTTAATTATCCCCTAGAAAATAAGAAATCATAAGATAGTCACAGGGAGGAGACACCTTAAATCCTGGTACAACTTCTTACCAACTGGCCAGGGTTTTCACAGTCTGACTATTTTTATGATATCCATACACCAGTGCTTATTTCTAAGACTGGGGTATTACTTGTAAGACCAGAACTCTTTACTGGCATACTATCCTGGTAGCATACCTGGATTCTTACATAGATAAATAATTTGAAATAACCTCCCACTACAATTGGGTTAATCCGAGAATTAACCGTGGAGGGTTGGTCCTGGTTGCTCAGATAATAATGGTGTATCAGATGTACCGCAACCAAGTGATACGACAAAAAATTTAATTAAAAATCCCGGGCAACGCCGGGTATATCTGCTAGTAAGTAATAAAATCAGTTGTTAAAAACAACGTGTTGCGTCGCCATCTGTTGTTCTTGTATTTTAAGTTGGTTTCATAGCTCGACAAAATTATTGTATTCGCATGTGCACATGAGACACGACATAGTTTGGAAAAACAAGTACATTACAATGTTGTCGACGGTAACTTTCACAATTTTCTTTCTAGCCCCTGCATTGTGGCACGGAATTCAATGTGACTGCAAGTTCAGGGGATCCTTTTATCCGGTAAGTCAACTATTTCTTTGAAAATGACTGAAAAGCTATTTATTTGCCTTATGGATTACATACTTTGTTGACTAACTGACTGATTGGTGTGTTGCCTGTTCGGATACCTGGGATTTCAGTCTATAGTCGACTATATTGATTGACACGTTGGTGGCTGGTGATTGGTTGAATGTTTGATTTGGTTTGTTTTAAAGGTCCATCGTCACTGCACACGGACAACTCCAACTTGAATACGGAAAATGTCCTCCCTTAGATCACACAAGGAGAATCTCAGCACAATGCACGAACTCCGTAGCACCGACGAGAATCGCAATGTGTGTATACATGAATCACACATCCTATACATATTTTTGTTTTAGGTTTCCTAATTTTTAAATGTTGTCAGCGTTGTGACCGTATGGCCTACTCTTGACGATTTCCAACAGCAGTGGGATTTTTAACGTGCGCAACTTGCACACGAGACATCCTATTTTTTCGCCCTTTTCCGAGAAGGCTAGAATGTTTGATTTACTGAAACTTTGGTGGTTGATAAAATGGCTGATATGGATGATTAAATAAGCAGCTACTATGCTAGACGCCAGACCTGGCCAAAGGGTGCTGAGCTCAGATAGAAGCTATGGGGCTGCCACGCTGACCTGGAAAATAATGTGGACTTCGTCCTGGGCATAGGCCTGCAGATTTAGCACGACTACAAACTGAACGTAGAAGAAGAAGAAAGAACTATACTAGATTTTTCTAATTTACTTTTAAACTAACCGTGGATCCTAGCCCGTCTATTAGTTCATATCTAGCATTTTTTGCGCCATCTCTTTCCATGTATTATTTGCCTTTTTTATGTATCTCCAGAATTTTTCTTCGTGCATTTTTGGGTGTCTTTCATTTCTTGCAGCCTGGGTAATCAAGAAAAAGGATTGCCGTGTGAAGCTTTTAGCAAGTTTCCTCACTTTCAGTCTTTTCCACTTCCCCTTGTACCCGTACTGTCTGTCTGGCTCTTCCCATCAGCTTTATGTGCTTTACTTGGCTAAGCTCAACGGTTGCTATGGACTGCAAGACCGGATTACTTGCTCAGTGGGTAGTGAATGAGAAGAATGTATATTGTTTTTAAAAACGCCTTTTGCCTCTGTTTTGATATGACAATTGGTTCATTTGAATACGGAAAATGTGCAATGAATCAAGGATGAGATAATGACTAATGTTTCAGACGATTGGCAACGATTCTTGCATTAATGTACTACCTTTCTTTAACAAATGGCAGATAGGTCCAATACCTACTGATAATAAATGCGAAATATGCTGGTGTCAAAAACTAGTCGTGGTGTGTGGTATTTTACCCTGCGAATACGAGGGGGGAAGGAAATGTCGAGATGGTTCCGATCCCGAACCACAGATTGGGGAGTGTTGTCCAACGTGCCCGCCGTAAGTTACTGTCAAACCTTGAATTGTTTGCGTCCGTTATTTTTTTAATTTTTATTTTTAAATGCACACATTGTTGGTCAAGCTTACTTAGATTGATTCACATTTCATGAACTGTTTGTCTTCTCCCAGTTATGTATATTAAGATAACAAGAATCGGGTCAGAGTTCGCCTTTAATTCTAAAGGTATGTCGTAAAGTGTAAACACACTTCTTTGTTAATCACCCAGCCAATCAACGAGCACCGTTCACCAGTCTCTGAGACAGAATAAAATTAGGCTTAAGCCCTGTTTTTCGGATCTCGGTCGGGGCCATCTTGTCACCCAATATGGCGGAAAAAACAGAATAAAATTAGCCATAAGCCCTGTTTTGTTCAGGACTCGTCTAGGTCAAGGACGGTACGAGGCATGGTACAAAACTGCAGACAACCAATCAGCTTGTCCCGCCAGGAACCAACCAAACGCTTTCCTTAAGCAGTAGAAGTTACCTCACCTGCCTATATAATCGGGCGAGATTTCATGCAAAAACACGCAACACCGACACGAAGCCAGATAGACCGACTAAAGAAGAGAAGCTGTCAACCTTGATTTATTGCTTACCTGAGTGCATTGACCTGGCAGCCTGCTTCACTAGTCGAGTCAAAACCTGGCCTGTTTAAATCTTAGAGGGTAAGCATAATTACTATACTTGTAGGAAAATAGGCCTACAGCAGGTATATAATGTTGGTATTTGTTGTGTGTCATTTATACTACCTACACATGTATATATTTAATTATTTTGGTTCACTATAAATGTATCAGGTTACTGATTGTATCTTGGGGTATTAGGTATATTGATTGTATTTCCTGATATGATTGATGAAGACGAAGACTAATAGGACTCACACTTCAACCTATTGTCTCCTATAACTTCAATCTATTATCTCAGATAACTCCAAACTGAAATATAACCAAAACAGTCCTTGTTAGGACTCAATATATTGTCTCCTATAACTCAATCTATTGTCTCACATAACTTCAGTCTATTGTCTCAGATAACTCCAACCTGAAATATAACCAAAACAGTCCTTGTTAGGACTCAATCTATTGTCTCCTATAACTCCAACCTGATATATAACCAGACAGTCCTCGTCTCATATACTCCTATCATCAGAACACAACAATATTGTTAGGATATATGTGGCCAGCCAGTATAGTACTTGTCAGAGAGGGCCTGGTATATTATAGGGGGAATGAAATGGTTGTATCACACATATGTGTACATATTATTGGATGTATTCATGTATTGAATTTATATTATGGGAGGTATTCATGTATTGAATGTATTCATGTATTATTGGAATGTATTCATGCATTGAATTTATATTATTGAATGTATCCATGTATTAATTTATCAGAAAGAATGTTTTGCAAGTAGACACCTGTCTTGTCTCGCTATTGCTAACTCATACTGAGCCATGTTGTCATTCATCCTACATGCAGACACCTGAGACACACGCTCATTTCATACACAATAGAAATAGGTGGGCTTGATGACAGAAATTAGCCCCTATTTTTACTTGTTACAGGTTTTATTCGTGTCATCAAACCTGAGGTCGTATGTTCGAGTCAATCCAGCTGCCTGGAACTTCGCAGGGGCATAGAGATTGCACAGAAACTACATCTTTAGTCCCCTCAGTCTTGGGTGGGCTAAAGTAACGATCCTCAACAGGTGTGGTGTGAACCAAACTAAGGAGAACAGAACGTTTTGAAAGATGAGTACACATTAGTACCATTTCTGTCAGCATTGTGAGCAAATTAACTGTCAGTGACGAAAAAGAGATTTAGCGTAGCAAGAGGCAATAATAAGATCATAGCTGATAAATTATATATTTAATTAACAGCTCAGCTGATACATGTACTAAAATTGATTAACAGCACAGCTGATCTAAATTTTGTTTCCTATAATTGGAAGACTTGTAATATATATATATATATATATATATATATATATATATATAATATAATATATATATATATATATATATATATATATATATATATATATATATATATATATATATACATTTGTAAACTTACACATCCATTACATTCCATCTTCCAACATCCATCCTTCAGCACAAGAGTAGATAGTGTATATATGTTGCCGTCATTTTTGTCGGTTCCAGAAGATGTAAATCTATTTAATACTTTTGATAATCGAAGGTACAGAACTGTATGCTAACTCCCTGACATAGGGTTTATTAGGGGTTACCTTCCCTGTGTTTATTCTTGGTGGTTGATCTGTCTTAAGACGGGGGTTAACTGTTCTCAAATCTGTTCTGTCTACGCATGCGCTAGTTTTTAGCGCGAACCGAGAGACTTCCGTCTGTGGGAGTGATGAGCTGGTTTCTGCAGGACGAAGATGTTCGTTGTTCTTCTCTGCATTATCTGGGGAAAAGATAGTCTTGTGATGTTAGTGATTTTCCCCAGAGTTATTCTGTTCGTCTAGAATGACGACAGGTGTTATTTGTGTATTTCTCGGAATTCTGTCCAAGGTAAAATAACTTTATTATTATGCAAAGTTTGCAGAACATTTAGTATGAACCTGTGAGTAGCGCTCACAGTTCTTGTGATCCAGAGTCCATTATGTGTGCTTGACGTAGCCAATTAGGTCTATTCGTTGAAGTACTTTACAGAAGCACAATGAACGTATATTAATATGAAACCCGCAGGATGGCGGTATGTTTCAGCATGGAAGATAATACATGCCTATGGAAAAAATGCACAGTTGTTTATCAACCATTATAAGGCCCGTCATTACGGCCTATAACTTTGAGCAGAAGAAGAAGTGCCTGGCGGGTGAGACCAGATGAAGTCTTGACTTTATTTACAAGTTCACAGACTTCAATGTTAAGCAACTATATTTGTTAAAGGACTACCTGACGCGTTCAGTCAGGGGCCCTGAGCTACAGTAGGAAAAAGAACATGTTGTCAAGCCAGCGTTATTAGCATCATACCTACGAGCTATACAAAACTGATGATGCTCGATGTTCCTAATTATTACCACATATGAACAGTTGTTAAATGACAGACCATTGTCGATAATGTCCTTATAGATGAGTGGTTCAAGCTTTATATGCCAGATGTTTTGCCAGTCATTTCCAATATATATGATGTCCTTGATTCTCGTCCATTTGACTGTAACTGTTGATGTCACTGTGTCTCGTAAATAAATGGTTGAAAGTTCCAGCAGTTTCTACAATTACTGACTACTGCATGTGAGTGAGTGGGTGCCTTGTTTATCTATCAAAGAGCCTAAACGCATTCGTGTCTCTACACACCCACGTCACTTGTCAACCACACAAACTTCGAGTACCTCACATACAAGAAATTTCTGATGTTCGGATGTCAACATGACACCCTGTTAGCGCCTCAACGCCTGGTGAGCTAATCACGCATACCAAAGCTGTTTGGCCCAGGTCGGACTGACTACAACAGTACACAGAAAAGATATTGTTACGTTCCTACATAACATAACGTAAATCCCACCTTAACAATATACTAAATAAATAAAAAGGAAATTGTATTTGAACGACTTGTCAATTTTTTAATAATTGTTAAGTAAAATCTGTTTCCATGTTTTAATATCACAGTTAGTTACACAATTTATGTCTGTCTCCTCTCCACTAATTTTTCGAGATCAGATCATTCACAGCCGTAACTAATTTGTGATACCAGTAGTTCTCTCAGACACTGGGACTTCACCAGTTTCTGCAGAAATTCTATTTCTGTAATTGTCAGTACTATACTGATCCTAGAGCCAAATAAAACCTCACGCCACAAGGTACCGGGTTCGGTTCCAGTACATGGAATATATTAGGTGGAAATTTTTTCAGAACCAGTGGGTCCTTACGATGTCGCACTGTCCCCCTGATCTTATAGGTAGTGGGATCGGATCCTTAGCCTTCTCGAATAAGGGCGAAAAAATAGGAGGTCCCATGTGCAAGATGCGTTCGTTGAAAATCTCTCGGCAGTTGGAAATCCTAAAGAGTAGGCCATATGGCCGCTGAAATGAATATGGTCCTTAAAAACAAAAGATTACAAGAAGAAAAAAAAACATTTAGAAAACCAAACTAATTTCTTTGAAAACGTTACTGAGAGAGTAAGCAATATAACGAACAAACAATTATGAAATTGTTTGTCTTGTGTCTGTCGTCTTTGAAGGGCCATCCAAAGAATGTTATTGGGAATTATCAGATTGTATTCACAAGCTCTATAAATTAGAAATCAAGATCTACAGACTGAAAGTGTGCCAAGACTTGTTAACCAGCAAAGAAAACCCTCCGAAACAAAAAAAAAAAACACTTCAGAAAGAAAATGAAATATTCACATTGATTGGTTTGGTTTAAGGACTATCTTCATTGCACGCGGACAACTCCAACAGTGCTCCGATCTTCTTTCTTAGATCACAATAGTAGGATCTCAGCACAGTGCACGAACTCTGTAGCACCTGCGAGGATCCCAGTCTGTGTATACAGCAATCACACATTCTACAAATATGATTTGTTGTGGGTAGGTTTCCTAATTATTGAACTTTGCCAGGGCAATAACCGTATGGCATGCTCTTTACGATTTCCAACTGCAGAGGGATTTTAAGCGTGCGCAGTTTGCACACGGGACCTCCTTTTTTTTTTTTTTTTTTTTTTGCCCTAAACCGAGACGGCTAGTCATCTAAATCTCACTACACATGACATCACTGGGGAGGATGACATCATTTGGAACCACTGGTTGTGAAAAAACAAAAATGTCCATCAATTATATTCCCTGTACTGGGATTGAACCAGGTACCTTTAGAAAAAGAGGCCGACGTCATATCTCTTGGCCACTCATATCCACATGGAAAGACAGGGTAATACACACAGAGATTCTAGAACATTCAGAAAGACAGAGTAATAAACATAGAGATTCTAGAACATTCAGAAAGACAGGGTAATAAACACATAGGTTCTAGAACATTCCGAAAGACAGGGTAACAAACACAGAGATTCTAGAACACTCAGAAAGACAGGGTAATAAACACAGAGATTCTAGAACATTCAGAGGGGGATTGGGGGAGGCCAAGAGTGGTAGCACCTTTGGGCAAGAGCGGTCGCACTGGAGAACTGAACCAGTGGCTCAAACTCACCGGTCCACCTTGACCTTCCAAGCTTGACATATGGCTCCCAGAAGCCACAAAGACAGTGGCGGCCATCCCACGGTATCAGTCTCGACCGACTGACCAAACTATGTTGAGCGCCCCTGCTTAAAGCCCTGCTTTTACCTGTGACTGTCCTCCAACTTGGAATGGCACAACTACAAACCATCCACAGCATCTCATAGTGAAGGCACCAGGGTGCACGACGTGACGATCCTTTTGACCAACTAGAAGCGCTAGTGCTGACTAAATAGCTGACAAATTATGGATGTTTCCAGAAAACAGCGGTCATTTGGTGGCGGGGACTGCACAACGGTGAACCCCACTGAGGTGGTGCAACATGGTATTGGGGCTGTCTACCCCCAGGGGGTAGGACAGACATCAGGCGAACAGGACAGCAGGGGAAAATAATACTTCCCCACCGATGATGGTACAGTGCCCACCATGCCTTGCACACCCCGCATGGAAAAAGAGGATAACTACCGGGATGAAAGAAAGTCATCACAACCCCCCACTACTCATGATGCCATGACACTAATACAACCTAAGATATACGAGCTCGGACGTCGCCTCGCAAAAAGTCCGCGCCAAGCAGGTCGCCCCTCGGCAGCTCCTGGCGAAAAGTGTGCTACCGAGGAGTATATTAACATTCTACAGTTAAATGTAGATGGAATAAGAACTAAATCGTTAGAATTAAAGAAACTACTGAAGGACCAGAAAGTTCACATTGCACTGATTCAAGAAACCGTTCTTAAGGACAAATCCATCAACTTCCCAGGCTACACAATGTACAAATGTAATTGCCATAATAATTGTCGAGGAATCCTAACCTTGGTAAGGAATGATGTACAGGCAGAGGTCGAAAGTCTTTGAACCGATGATGAAACTGACATACAACGAGTGACAGTCTAGGGAAGTGACGGACATTTCCAAATCTTTAATGTCTACAGACCCCCCAGAGAAACTAATGGAATCTACTTTGATGATATCGAATATAAGAGAACAATCATAGCAGGGGATTTCAACAACCACTCCCCACTCTGGGGATACCAGGACACCAACACCTCAGGCCAGGCAGTAGAAGAGCTATGTAACACTTCCAACCTTATAGTCCTCCAAAACGAAAGATCCCCACCAACCCTCTACCATAAAGCTAGCGGAACCAGTAGCCGACCAGACCTAACACTTGTGTCTGCAGACCTCACCAACCGGTATAAATGGAGGGTATTGGAGGACATAGGAAGCGACCATCTACCCATCCTCACCACCATCTCGCAGGGTAAAACAAAAACGGAAACCAAAAGACAGCCGAAATGGAACTATGCTCGAGCAAACTGGGAACACTACAAACTCATATCAGACCAGCTCCTCACTGAAATAGACATGAACCAAGACATTAATACCTAGAACGATCAGATCTTTACAGCCATACTGCAGGCAGCCAAACAGGCAATCCCCAAAGGCAGTCGTGTCAAATACAGCATCTTCTGGAATGAGGAATTAGAACACCTAGTACAACTAAGACGCAAGGCACGGAAAATCGCTCAGAAAAATCCTAGCCGTGAAAACAAAACCACATACAACAGACTCACTGCACAGGTTAAGCTAGCGAGCAGAAAAGCCAAAATGGAAACCTGGAAAGAAAAATGCGAAAACCTAGACCTAAATAAAGAAGGGAAGAAAGCATGGAAACTCATTGACAGCATGGCAGGGACATCCCAGAAGAGAAACCCAATCCCTATAAAATTTCCAAACAGTAACACAGCTACCTCCAACAGAGGGAAAGCACGAGTCCTAAATCGATTCTTTGCTGAAGTCAATAAAACATACAAACGAGCCAATCTAGATAAAGCCATCAAGACACTTACAAAACGCATGCTAAAAGCACACAAGGCTGTGGACAGCATCTTTGATCAGGAATTTACGCTAGCTGAATTGCAATCCAGTCTCCTAAAGACCAAACCCAAAAAAGCACCAGGGCCAGACCAGGTTACCAACGGCATGATAGTCAAACTTGGGGGAAAAGGCTTGCTGACGATCTGGAATTCATAAACAAGACGTGGAGAAGCAGTACTGTACCTACAGGATTGAAAACGGCTAACATTATCCCAATACTCAAAAAAGATAAACCACCAAGCGAAGTCAGTAGCTACCGGCCCATTTCCCTGACTTCGTGCGTTGGGAAAATGGCAGAAGGTATGATACATGCACGCCTCTACTGGTGGTTAGAGAAAGGAAAAGCCCTCCATCCTAACCAAGCAGGATTTAGAAGAGGAAGACAGACTGTTGACCAGGTAATCCGATTGGTACAACATATTGCCGATGCTTTCCAGGATAAAAATCATGTGGCCGCAGTTTTCGTAGACCTCAAGCAGGCATATGACAGAGTATGGAGAGACGGTCTATTTTTCAAGATGCAGAAGATGGGCATAGAAGGAAGAATGTTTCGTTGGATAAAAGATTTCCTCATAAATAGAACAATCTCCACAACGGTCAACGGAGCAACATCAGGGAAAAGAACCATCCAAGAAGGCCTCCCACAAGGCTCAGCCCTAAGCTGCACCCTCTTCCTCATATACATAAACGATCTGGCAGACTACCTTGAATTACCCAGCGCTTTGTTTGCTGATGACCTGGTCTTTTGGGCAGAAGGGAAGTCCCACTTGCAACTGCAAAAGAAACTAAACCGTGCACTGGCTGCTCTAACAACTGTCATGAAATATTCTAATCCACATATATAAATTATTAGGTAAATATGAAGCCTAACAAATAAAATTAATAAAGAGAAGAGCAATGGAAAAATAACAGTGCTGTCACAAAGAATGTACTCGAAATCCCCCTTGTTTTCTGCTTCGTCTGCAAATTGTAACGCTTTCACGTTGATAGTAAAGCTTACTGTATTATTACCCGCCTTCTTCAATGAAACGTGTGCTGTATTTCTTGGAAAAGCATTGAGACGTACTGCGTAATGACCTAAATTAACCCTAACATTAATTATACTGCGTTACCAAAACGAACGAACAGATGGACTAAAGGGATAAAAAGAGAAGGGAGAGGCAGAAAGCCGAACACTAAACCCGCTTCGCGCGATACACAATTACTACCATCACGCGTGTAAGTCTACATGCACTAATTTTTTTTCAGACGGACAGTGATAAAATACACTACCCTTTCCCAGAGTTAGGTTTATAAATCATAACAGACTCTTATTAGAAAAGACAACATTATATGGGTTTACGTTTGAACACATAACAGTACCCAGACAGCACATCTTCTAAACAGGAGATAGAAGAAATTGCATATTTTGAACGCAGCCACGTAGCTCCTTTAAATTAGTATTTTTGGGTTCCTTAGGGTTTGCTGACAAATAATATGTAAAACGTTACGCAAATAGTCCAGGAATTAATAAATTATACCCAAAATAAAATATTGGGGGTGCCTGACAGCATAAAATCATTTCTGCTCATAAAATTTTTTTTATAACGTGTTTGAAAAAACCTTACGTTACATAAATAGCCTACCATGTAAACTCCAAATTGATTGGAGCGCAACAAATGAAAGCCTAACCACGATTGGTCGGGCTATAAATACTATCTTGGTTGTTGGGGGAGACGGGAAAAGATAACATTTTTTTCAAACACTTGTCGAAACGTGGCTCATTGGCCAGTCTCGCTGATATACACACTTGGGAGCGTTAGTTCGAGACCACTAATTCAAATAAGCTTGATAAAGCGACAGTACGTTGAAGCTAGCTCACATTTTTGCTAAAATAAAAGCCTGGAACATAGGCAGAACGGAATTTGTGCCAGTTTGTGCCAGAATTCATTGCTAATCAACGTATCTGTGTTTATTTCCATGAAATTGTGGTAAGCTTGAACCATTCAGTATCTTTTAATGAAAAATTGAATGTGAATTGTTGATTTATGCCTGTATATATATGTGTAGTTCAGTGGCAAACGTGAGGTAAAGCCTATAATGCTCCAGCCTGAACAGAGGGTGTCGGAGAGAAGTAAAACGGCATGGAATGGCCAAATAGTACACTGACACCTGGATGATGGACTAGAAAGAAATAATGCTGGAAGTGCAGAGGCGTAGTAACCATTAAGAAGGGTAATACTGGAATAAAGTATTTCAAATGAAGCTGACTGTTGGCCTAACGCTCTGAACGCAATGTTTGTGCTGTATTGTGATCAGTGTAAAAGAGAATATATAAATTAGTTATGAAGTAGAAGGTACATCCTTCTTGATTTCAGGGACAGTGGTCTTGATGGTAGTGAGCAGCACCTGGTCAGAGATTTGCTGAATCCAGAGTCGGACAGCATACTCCTTGGTCTTTTTAGCTATCAGGGAGGTGTCTCCTGAGCCCAGAGGAGAATTCGAGCAGAGGAGTCCTTTCCTGCCGCCATCACGCCAGATAAGCGAATTGGCCAGCTGAGCTCAACATTATGTCCCCTCATCTTGAAATAACTTTATAAAAATACTATTCAGAGGGGAATTTACTTGTCTTAAAATCAGGAACTGTGAACATCTACAATAATGGTCCCTAAAGACAAACTATTGAAGTCATGATGACAAATACCAACAGAGCTTGAACAAAACAAAACCAGTATTACCTCATTTTACCACTACACAAATGACACACATAGAACATTGGTAATAATATATGTCACTACAATATTCATATTAAATACATTCTGTACATAACTTGTAATTTAAATTGATTGTGATTCCTGGTTCCCTTGTAGTTGAATCAGGACACATATTCATTCATGCCAGTAATGAATACATATTGTTATTTGAAACGTTACTAGTGACTCCTTTAAGATATTCTCATAGAGTGTTATATGTATGTGAGTGTCACAGTGTTGTCAAGAGTAGTGGATTACATTAAATTGTTTATCTGTCTGTTGTTGTGACTTACACTTCTTCATACACATACCCTAGACACATAACGTAGCATCACACTATTCCAGAATAATTCTGACTGAGATATATAGATATGTGGTAGCAAGTAAGGTTATATATATAATATACTACTCTTATTAGATATATATATACCTTCACAGCTGATCTCAGTCAGTACACTAAGTCCCTTATAAATATTTATAACATCCCACTTCACCACATATATTGGGGGCTCGTCCGGGATTTTGAATCTTTAACTATTAAAAATATTGGGGGTAATTCACTTCAGGGAATATAAGAATTAAAAGGTATCCTTGGGTGGAATTAAATAAGGTTGAGCTCACGGTGCCTGTTTTGTCCATTAGAGATTGAATTGTTGGTTAGACATTGTATTAAGTTACCTGATAGACAATGGCGGACCTGGCCAAATTTCGATCTGCTGCGGTTCAGACTGCAAAAGAGTTAGGATTAGATGGGCAAGTTATGGTTGCCTATGTCACAACGGAATGTGACAAATTTATTGAACGCGAAGAAAGAAGATTAGAAAAAGAAGCCGAAAGAAAGTTAGAGGCTGAGACTAAGAGGTTGCAGATTGAGGCTGAGGCTAAGAAATTGGAGGCAGAAAGAGAAGACAAAAGATTAGCTGCAGAAAGAGAAGCCGAGGAAAGAAGACAAGCTGCAGAAAGGGAAGCAGAAAAGGAGGAGAAGAGATTACAAAGGGAACATGAGTTACGACTAAGGGAGTTTGAGTTTCAAGGCCATGCTCCTGAAAATGGTGCCAGCCCCTTTGCCTCTGATGCTACGGTTACTCAAGGAGCCTCAATCTCAGCTATGAACTTTCATTTAGATCATTTTGTTGAGAAAGACGATGATATTGAGAGCTATATAAATAGGTACGAACTATTAGCTACCACGTATGGGTTAGAGAGAGAAAGGTGGAGCTTAAAGTTATCTCAGGGACTTCGTGGGGCAGCTTATGAAGTTTTTGCAAAAATGAGCAGAGGTGATCAGGAAAATTATGACATGCTAAAGCAGGCTCTTTTGTTAAGGTATGAAAAGAATGCAGAGTTTTACAGGAAAAAATTTAGGAATGCTAAACTACTGTCAGGTGAAACCTATCACCAGTTCTCTGCACGAATAGAGACATACTTGGAGAAATGGACTTCTCTGGGGAAAACCCAAGATCTTAAGGAAATGGTCCTTATAGAGCAACTAAGAGAGTCCATGGCTCCAGACCTGAGAAAGTTTCTCATGGAACAAGGTGCAGAGAGGCTGGATGAGTTGCTAAATGTTGCTGAAAGGTATCAAGCAGCTCAAGCAGAGGTAACAGGTAATAAAAAGAAACAGGTGGACAACTTTAGGGCACCACAGAACTTTAATAAATTTGATCCTAAGGATCAAAATAAAGGTAAGCACCAATTTGATAGGCCACGGTATGACAATAAAAATAAATTCCCACAATTCGATGAAAGGAAATATGATGAAAGAAAATCTTTCAACCAAGGAAAAAGGTGGTGTAAGAATTGTCAGATGGACAATCATGACACTGACCGTTGCAGAAGGAAACCTGTGTATATGGCAACCCTTCAGGTCAGGTCGACCTCAAGACAGGAGGAGGATATTATGTTAGATACCACTCCAGAAGAGATGAGGAAGGCACAGGCTGGGGATAAAACACTCAAGCCTTGTTTCAGAAAATTGTCAACTTGTCATACAACTCCAGGCAAGGGAGATTTTTACATGAAAAACAAGTTGATGTATAGGAAGACTGGAACTAGATCCCATGGTCACGGACAGCTGGTTCTTCCAAAAAGATATAGGACAGACTTAATAAGGAGCCTACATGTGAAACCAGATGGGGACCATGAGAAGATAGGTACCATCATTCAAAAGGTGGCTCACAATTATTATTGGCCCAAAGCAAGATGGGACATTGAGAATTTTGTAGAAAGGTGTAGTATAGCACATGAGGGAACACCCACAAGTGGGAACATGGATCAGGACCTGGACACGCCCCGAGGCAAAATCAGGCCTGACAATAAAAGGAAAAATAAATTTGATAAAGTGGACCAAATGGAATGGGAAGCCCCTTTTCACGGACAAGCTTCACTTAACTGTTTTACAATGGCCACTATGCGGAGAGTGCAAAAGGATGTCTTACCCCAGGATAAGCCGACAATCCCTCAATCGGACTTAAACAAACTGGAGGAAGAAGATGTAGAGAGGAAATCTCTCATCAAGAATTTTAAGAGGGGAGAAAGCCCCAAAAGAAAAATTGGTAGCGGTCGTTTTGTGAATGATAATTCTGGGAGGAAAAATCATCACTATAAAGCTTCAAGTGGAAGAGACCATACCGGTGCATGGACAAATAGGTCCACACAATTAAAGGTCCATATGTAGCTTTGTTAAGAACGTGGACTGATGAAAAGGCAGAGGAAAACATTACATCTTCATACCAATATGTGAATGAGCTGACCACTCGGTTAAAAACTGGCTGGAAACTTGCCAATGAAAATTTGAAACAAGCCAGGAAGAAACATGCTGCCTATTATAACAGGAAGGCGAAAGACAGAAATTTGGCTGTGGGAGAGAAGGTACTGCTTCTTTTGCCCGGGAGTCAGAATAAGTTACAAATTGGATGGCAGGGTCCATATACAGTTCTAGAGAAGGTGTCTAGAACAAATTATAAGATAGATAAGAAGGGGAAAGAAAAAATCTATCATGTGAATCTCCTGAAGAAATATTTGGAAAGAGAACATCAGGAAGAGACACACTTGTTGACCTTGTCCATCGCCATGGAGATGAAAAAGGAACCACTTTCATCATTTGAATATCCATTACACCCCTGTGAGACAGCAGCACAGGTGAAAATCAGTACACATTTAACGAAAACTCAGAAAGAGAGAGTGCAACAGGTTCTAAATAATCATGCAGAGGTGTTAACAGACCGACCAGGGACATACAAACCTATTGGAATATGATATGAAACTCATAGACTCCACACCTGTCTGTATGAAACCATATTCGATTCCGTTTGCTAAGGAAAAAGCTTTGAAGGAAGAGATAGACTATCTATTGAAGGAAGGAATTATTTCGCACAGTGAGTCTTCGTATAGCTCCGGTGTTGTACTCTTAAGGAAGCCCTCTGGAGAACATAGACTCTGTATAGATTACAGGAGACTGAATGCTATTACAGAAGGACAGGTGGATCCATTGCCGGATACAAATCAGCTGTTTGCCAGACTAAATAAAGCTAAATATTTCTCAAAAGTGGATCTGAGTAAAGGATACTATCAGATTCCAGTAAAGCCTGAGGTTAGACCATACCTAGCTTTTAGTACCTCAGAAGGACACTATGAGTTTAATAGATTGCCATTTGGATTGAAGAATGCGCCTAGTGTCTTCTCTAGAATGATGAGAAAATTATTGGATCCTCTGAATAATCCCTGTATAACAAATTTTATGGATGATATCCTTATAGCAACAGAAACATTTGAGGAACACATTGACTCTCTGAACATGCTGTTTGATCGACTTAGGGAGGCAAATTTAACAGCCCGACCAACCAAATGTTGCGTTGGATGTAAAGAATTGGAATTTTTGGGACACACAGTTTATCAGGGAAACATGACCCCTGACCCAAAGAATTTAGAGAAACTACAGAAAGCCCCGAGACCACAAACCAAGAAGGACGTGAGATCCTTTGTCTCATTATGTGGTTTCTACCAGAAGTATATCAAAAACTTTAATTCCATATGTGCACCTTTAACGGAATTGACACGTAAAGGACTTCCAGATCGCATTACATGGACACCACAATGTGAAATGACTTACCAAGAATTGAAGGAAAAGCTCACAAGTAAACCCATTTTGAAATTACCTGACTTAAGTCAAGAATTCATAGTAAGGACGGATGCAAGTAATATTGGGCTAGGTGCAACTTTACTACAGAAATCAGATGCATTGGATGGGGAATTAAGCCCAGTGGCATATGCTAGCAGAAAGTTGAATAAAGCTGAAATCAACTACTCAACTAGCGAAAAAGAATGTCTTGCAGTAATATGGGCAATAAAGAAATTCAATATTTATCTATATGGGAAGGCATTTAAGTTGCAAACTGACCACAAACCTTTATCGTTTTTAGCACAGGCTAAGCATGAGAACTCTAGGTTACTCCGATGGTCTTTGCTTCTGGCTCCATATAATTTTAGCATTGAATATATATCTGGAAAAACAAATCTGGGAGCGGATTTTTTAAGCCGCCATCCGTGTGATGAGAATCACCGTAAACCCCAGAAATAATAATAAATTTCTCTATGTGTATATAGAATAAAGGACTGACATATAATGTCTGTTTTAAGAGGGGAAGTGTCATGAAATATTCTAATCCACATATATAAATTATTAGGTAAATATGAAGCCTAACAAATAAAATTAATAAAGAGAAGAGCAATGGAAAAATAACAGTGCTGTCACAAAGAATGTACTCGAAATCCCCCTTGTTTTCTGCTTCGTCTGCAAATTGTAACGCTTTCACGTTGATAGTAAAGCTTACTGTATTATTACCCGCCTTCTTCAATGAAACGTGTGCTGTATTTCTTGGAAAAGCATTGAGACGTACTGCGTAATGACCTAAATTAACCCTAACATTAATTATACTGCGTTACCAAAACGAACGAACAGATGGACTAAAGGGATAAAAAGAGAAGGGAGAGGCAGAAAGCCGAACACTAAACCCGCTTCGCGCGATACACAATTACTACCATCACGCGTGTAAGTCTACATGCACTAATTTTTTTTCAGACGGACAGTGATAAAATACACTACCCTTTCCCAGAGTTAGGTTTATAAATCATAACAGACTCTTATTAGAAAAGACAACATTATATGGGTTTACGTTTGAACACATAACAGTACCCAGACAGCACATCTTCTAAACAGGAGATAGAAGAAATTGCATATTTTGAACGCAGCCACGTAGCTCCTTTAAATTAGTATTTTTGGGTTCCTTAGGGTTTGCTGACAAATAATATGTAAAACGTTACGCAAATAGTCCAGGAATTAATAAATTATACCCAAAATAAAATATTGGGGGTGCCTGACAGCATAAAATCATTTCTGCTCATAAAATTTTTTTTATAACGTGTTTGAAAAAACCTTACGTTACATAAATAGCCTACCATGTAAACTCCAAATTGATTGGAGCGCAACAAATGAAAGCCTAACCACGATTGGTCGGGTTATAAATACTATCTTGGTTGTTGGGGGAGACGGGAAAAGATAACATTTTTTTCAAACACTTGTCGAAACGTGGCTCATTGGCCAGTCTCGCTGATATACACACTTGGGAGCGTTAGTTCGAGACCACTAATTCAAATAAGCTTGATAAAGCGACAGTACGTTGAAGCTAGCTCACATTTTTGCTAAAATAAAAGCCTGGAACATAGGCAGAACGGAATTTGTGCCAGTTTGTGCCAGAATTCATTGCTAATCAACGTATCTGTGTTTATTTCCATGAACTTGTGGTAAGCTTGAACCATTCAGTATCTTTTAATGAAAAATTGAATGTGAATTGTTGATTTATGCCTGTATATATATGTGTAGTTCAGTGGCAAACGTGAGGTAAAGCCTATAATGCTCCAGCCTGAACAGAGGGTGTCGGAGAGAAGTAAAACGGCATGGAATGGCCAAATAGTACACTGACACCTGGATGATGGACTAGAAAGAAATAATGCTGGAAGTGCAGAGGCGTAGTAACCATTAAGAAGGGTAATACTGGAATAAAGTATTTCAAATGAAGCTGACTGTTGGCCTAACGCTCTGAACGCAATGTTTGTGCTGTATTGTGATCAGTGTAAAAGAGAATATAAATTAGTTATGAAGTAGAAGGTACATCCTTCTTGATTTCAGGGACAGTGGTCTTGATGGTAGTGAGCAGCACCTGGTCAGAGATTTGCTGAATCCAGAGTCGGACAGCATACTCCTTGGTCTTTTTAGCTATCAGGGAGGTGTCTCCTGAGCCCAGAGGAGAATTCGAGCAGAGGAGTCCTTTCCTGCCGCCATCACGCCAGATAAGCGAATTGGCCAGCTGAGCTCAACATTATGTCCCCTCATCTTGAAATAACTTTATAAAAATACTATTCAGAGGGGAATTTACTTGTCTTAAAATCAGGAACTGTGAACATCTACAATAATGGTCCCTAAAGACAAACTATTGAAGTCATGATGACAAATACCAACAGAGCTTGAACAAAACAAAACCAGTATTACCTCATTTTACCACTACACAAATGACACACATAGAACATTGGTAATAATATATGTCACTACAATATTCATATTAAATACATTCTGTACATAACTTGTAATTTAAATTGATTGTGATTCCTGATTCCCTTGTAGTTGAATCAGGACACATATTCATTCATGCCAGTAATGAATACATATTGTTATTTGAAAGTTATCAGTGCCTCCTTTAAGATATTCTCATAGAGTGTTATATGTATGTGAGTGTCACAGTGTTGTCAAGAGTAGTGGATTACATTAAATTGTTTATCTGTCTGTTGTTGTGACTTACACTTCTTCATACACATACCCTAGACACATAACGTAGCATCACACTATTCCAGAATAATTCTGACTGAGATATATAGATATGTGGTAGCAAGTAAGGTTATATATATATAATATACTACTCTTATTAGATATATATATACCTTCACAGCTGATCTCAGTCAGTACACTAAGTCCCTTATAAATATTTATAACATCCCACTTCACCACAACAACCTACTGCAGCTTCTGGAAAATGGTGATCAACACGAGTAAGACAGTCTACACTATATTCACACTCAGCAACAAAACAGTAAAGAAAGAACTGGATTTAAAACTTGATGATGCAAAGCTAGCTAAAGAGAACAATCCGACTTATCTAGGGATACAGCTAGCTACCAGACTCACATACAAAACACATGTTGAGTCCCTAACTGCTAAGGCCTCTAGAAGGCTAAACCTCATAAAGCGTTTGGCAAGCACTGATTGGGGATCCAATCAGAGCACCCTACGACAACTGTACTTGGGATACGTGCGCTCAGTTATGGATTACTCTCTACCCCTGCAAGCCACTGCTAGCCCAACACTCAGACTGAAACTAGATCGCATACAAAACCAGGCACTCAGATTCATCTGTGGAGGCTTGCGAACTACTCCGAGCAGCGCATGTGAGATTTCCGCCAATGTGGAACCCCTAGAACTAAGGAGAGAGAAATCAGTCATTATCACGGCAGAAAGATTCTTGCGAACTGACAAAGATGACCCCTGCAAAAATGTTATCGGTGACCTCAACTCCAGGTACCGAATTAAAAAGATATCTTTCACTAGAAGGTACCGAGAGCTTTCAGGGAAGCACTACATACCAGAGACTAGACTACCTACTCAAGTTGTGCCTGACCTACCACCTCACGTAGAACTAAAAAGACCAATAATACGTACAAACCTTCTACAACCCGCAAATAAAAGCCTCTACCTACGCTGCTGAAAACACTTGCTATGGAAACCATCTGTCAGTACGATGAAGACATTATCCATGCCTATACAGACGGTCAGCTTTCAAAGCAGTAATAAATGCTGGATACGGGGCCATAATCATCCCACCCAGTACTGAAGAACCCGTCAAAATTGCAGGTCCCTGTGGTATCTGGTGCACAAACTACGAAGCCGAAGTAGTCGCCATCCAGAAAACCCTAACTAGAATTTTTGAACTCTTTTAATCAGACGAAAGGGAACCAAATGATGTTGTAGTGTTCTCAGACTCGCAGGCTGCCCTCTTGGCAATAGGAAACTGGAAAACCAACTCGATCAGTACTATCCAGAAGGTTCAAGAAACATGCCACAAAATTATGAACTTGTACGGAACAGAAATATACATGCAATGGATACCTGGCCACATAAACATCACATTAAATGAAGTTGCTGATAGACTGGCAAAGAAGGGAGCAAAAATGCCAGATTGATCACCCACTGAGTATGTTAACAGTTAAACAAATAGTCAAAAACAACTGTAAAGAAGTTTGGCTGAACACGTGGGCACAGGCTAAAACAGGAAGAAGACTCTTCATTCACCAAGCAGCCCCAAATATGAAAGATGCTTTGAACGATATCGAATGAAGGTACCGAACCAAAATCTTCAGATTGAGAACAGGCCACTCTACACTATATGGCCACAGAAACAGACTAAGTTCACAAAATATAGCAAAATGTAGACACTGCCCTAACCCGTTGGAGACAGTAGAACACCACCTACTACAGTGCCCTGCACTTCAGGGACTGAGACAACAACTGCTACCACACAACCCATCCATAGACAATACACTGTATGGCAGCTCAGAACAGCTTATACGAACTGCGCAGTACCATATAATGGCATCAAGGTCACCAAGAGCTGACGCTCAGTGACAGTGGATCAAAGAACAAGAAGAACATTCAGAAATACAGGTTGTCATTCTTGGTTTCTATTGACAACAATGGAGACGTCCTGGTCAAGCGATACGGATGAACTGAGTCAAGCGATACGGATGAACTGAGTCAAGCGATACGGATGAACTGAGTCAAGCGATACGGATGAACTGAGTCAAGCGATACGGATGAACTGAGTCAAGCGATACGGATGAACTGAGTCAAGCGATACGGATGATCTGAGTCAAGCGATACGGATGAACTGAGACAAGCGGTCAAAGAGTGGCAGTAGACTACTATACAAGAGATAAAACTGCACCAGGAGATACGTGGCGACTAATTTATGTGCAGAACTTTAAATTAAGACAAAACAGTAAACAAATAGGGACGGTAAAGTTAGCGAGAAAGAGAAGCTGTTTCACGCTTTAACATTTCGTGCCCTAGAAAGGTAAAGGCAAACACCCTTTCCCTGTTTCATTTCCCCCTCTTTTACAATGTTTCACATCACTTCTGATGTGTCTCTTACTGGCAGAATGGTTAGAGCTTTTGTCTCACGCTGCAGAGTTACCGAGTTCCGGTTTTTAAACCTGGTATCGTCATCATCCAATCTACTTTGCTGTAAATGGGTACCTGGTTCAACCCTTGAATTAGTGAAGACTGCGAGGAGAGGAACGTGTCACCCTTTCTCGTAAAGCTGGGCCTAGTATATTGAAGTCGTTAACACTTCCCTGCCCTACTGTAGTATCTGCTATGGGACATCCTAAATCTTCTTCTTCTTCTTCCATCCTTAGCCACCAACCGGCAAAGCAGTATGTGGCCAGTACGCCTAGTGGCGTCTTAGGGCAACAACAAATTGATCAATCTATCGCTGTTTCCACCACGCCTAGTGGCGTCTTTGTGGAACAGAAACAGACCAAACAATCTATCGTTGTTTCCGTAATCAGATTGGTTGGCAAGCAGGTGATCAGCCCACTGTGCGAAGTTTTTACGGGATGGGGTAAACAGCCCCATGCCCAACCCTCCTTAGTCGCTTTTTACGACATGCGTGGTAGGGTGCAGTGTTACTATTCTTTGCTCCCCTTTCGGGCCCCGGCAACACACGGGTGATCCTAAATCTTACCCTTACATTATTTCTGAGTATTTTAAACCCATGTATGGTGCTTAGGCGCATCTCCTGTAACGGTTTGTATGTTTGAGTGTCTTACGTTCTTTCTGGACACCCCAACAGTTTCAGTGTATTATTTGCGATCCTTTCTTGTCCATTTTCAATATTTCCAATTAACCAAAATGAAACTTTTATGTTTTAAACTTTATTTACCGAAGCTCTTTTTTTCTTAGGTTTAACTCGTTGGGAGACTCTTTCATTTCATTTAACACTTTTTGAATACTTGAGTTCGTATCGATAGTTCAGATAATTCTGTTTTTTACATTGCTTTTTTTTAACCCAATTTTTATTTTTACCTTTGTCTGTTTATTTGTTCCTCTCTATTCCTTTACTTTTCTGTCAATAGCCAGCATTTGTCTTTTACTTTCTATATTTTTGGTAGTATTTTATTTTGCTCGTTAGTTCTGCTGCTGTGGTCACATCTTTGGTAGTCTGGAGCTTAATGTTTTTCATTTCTTCTATGGTTCCCGCGTGTTTTTTGGTGCATTTGTTTTTGCCAAGTATATATCGGACATGTCTGTACTCTTTGTATTTGCTACTTTCTATTTTTTATATAAAGTTTTGCCTCGTTTTGGCGAGGCGCGTCCCGTTCAACCTAGTCGGTTATATTAGGGCGCATGTCCAAGCATAAAAGACTCTTAGGTCTGAGGTATACTAGGTCTCTTTCTTATCTATGGAAATAAATTCTTGTTAAAAGTGTCCTATTAAGAATTGTTACTTCCTCTTTCCTGTACGTTATCTCTGATATTAATTGATTATTTGTTTTGAGATTTTATTTTCTCTGGCTCTTATGTGTGTATGAGTTATCAGATTGTATTCACAAGCGCTATAAATTAGAATTCAAGATCTACAGACTGGTCGGTCTTCTTATTGCTACCGTGAAAGGTGTAATTGTGCGTTCTGACTTTTTTAGGGCAAGTTTAGTTTAGTAATATATTGGACACCCCACTAACCTTTTACTATGTTAGCCTTTGCAAATATTGCATTTTCTGTTTGTATTATCTGATTTTTAATCCTTGCCTCTTTTTGCCTTTTCACACTCTGGAAAAATCATGATCTTCTGCGCAATACTTACATATTGTTTGTTTTCTGGGTTTTTGTTTGTTTGTTTTTTTTTTTTTTTGTAGTGGTGCCCGGTGTTGTCTAGCTTTGGCAATTCGTGCATTTTAGTTCCAGGGAATGTATGTCTCCTTGTCACGAAAGGTTTGTGATGTTATAAAAGTGTAAGATATCCTGGACAAAAAGATGTATCAGATGATACCAGGATAGTGCCAGGTAAGAGTCTGGTCTTACAAGTAATACCCCCTATTCTGAAAAAGAAATAGGGTGTATTGACATCAAAGGTCAGAATCAGCTGTACAAATCTCAGGTGTTTGAAAGATATGTCCTGAAGTTCTATTTGCTCCTTTCGTAGATTCACCTTTGGTAATATGTGTTGTTACGTTGACAAGTTTATCTAGGGGTATTTAATTGTCTTTTAATCTATCAAACTAAATATGCATCCAACAGAACTTGAACTTAATGCTAGTAATCTCAACAAGTCTGAAGGTACATATTTACAATTTAATAATCATAAACCGGTTCTCTTTTCGGTTATGACAATTAAAAAATATATTTACATTATATAAAATCACTATGAAATGAGGTATCTGAGGAAGGTGGTTGAAGTAACAAAAAGAGACATGGTACACAACCAGACGATATGTCAAGGCCTTAAATCCCACCCCCTGCAGACCCAAGTAGAACAGTCCCAACTAAGATGGTTTGGCCATGTCTGCAGAATGGGAGAAGACCGGCTACCACGACAAGCATGGGAAACAAAGAGCCAAGGATCCAGACCCCCAGGACGACCCAGAGTCTGCTGGGAGGACAACGTTAGACAATCTCTGAAGGACCAAGGACTAGAATGGAACCAGGCCAGGAGGAAGACAGCCGATAGGATAGTCTGGCGCTCTCTCTTCCAAACCTCTACACCTCACGGTAGAAGGGGAACGACTAAGTAAGTAAAATCAATAAATATAGAAACTTCAATTATCAAAACACAATCTATTACTAAAGTCTCTGTTATCTTCTATACTGAAGAATAATTTTTATACAAGGTATTTCACTACAATGTCACTGATGTTGACTGTGTAGATAGGATGGATGTCTTTAACACATCATTTCACTGTACTGTTCTTTAATATTGTTATAGTCTTTTAGTAGTGCTAGCTTTCATTTACTGAACACGCTGATCAGTGGCAAGATAAGCCACTTATCTTTTTTATTCGGAAATTCCACACTCTCCTGCCGTGGTCTAACACATCAAGGAATTGCCAGGCAGTTGAACCAGGGTGACTGGCTGTAATGATTCCAATGAGCTCTTGCTCCTTCAAGTCCAAAGTGAATACACGTGGAAATCGAGATCTTCAGGTTGACTGTAGGATAAAACCTGAAATTCACAAAATTCGCAACCTATGTATGGTCCAGCACTACTCTAGTCCTACACATAATGGACATAACAGACAGTTTGTCAGTCATTGTTCTGACATATGCACAAGACAATTTACCTTTCCATCCATTACAGTCAGTTCACTGTGACTAAAATTTCCTTAAGTTGATTCATTTATCCATGATTGGCTTCCATACAATGATTTGGTAATGTATAAATTTATAAAGTAATACTTTCATCGATTCTTTACATTAATTCCTGTTCATCCTTCATTAGTTTCCATAATACAAGTCATTCCTTTAACCAATACGCTTCCAAATGGATAATTAAACCGACAGTCGTAGTTTTGACATCATTTTCCATTATCTTATACCTTTTACAATGCTGGCTTTCGCCTCTAAACCCAACACATGCTTTGCATTCCAGCCAGCAACACAGAAGTCCTTTAAATCGGAACACAAGCTTCTTCACTTTTAAACACACACGTTGATTAAGCACCGGAAAAATACATAAATATGTACATATATAATTATATAAAGTCATTCTTACCCTCAGGCAAAACACACACAGGCTGTTAATGGCTTCTATGGTCTGCGCAACAGATGCGGTCCGCAAAGTACAATACTATTACTGGTTACCGCTTCTTTCTAGACAGCTTGTTTTTTCAAATATGTGTTAGTGGCGTCAGAGTGCCAATGCCAAGGCCTTTTATAACTACACATCCGACCTCAGAGGTGACAGGGTAAGGAACGGCGTAAAATTTCCCAAAATGAGACCAACCTTCTGCTCTCTGTCCAATGTGTAAATTTTTGTTTTTCAATTATCTTCCTTATTTCTAGTGCGATTTTGGTCCTTTAAAGTTTAAACTAGACTGTGGATTATTTAGGATCGATCTATCTATACATCAGTTAGTTTGCAAAATGCATTTAAATATATACGTACTTTAACTAGCTAAGTTGGACAATTCCTGATGTAATAACTCCTTCCACATGCTCTTTTATGCGTTATATCTATCTTACCAGAATACTATTTGATGAAGTTTTTACACTTACCTCTAGATTAACATTTCCTTTGATGAATTACACCATTCTCCCCAGTGATACTTCTTTATTCTTTATGAATTTAAATATTATCGTCCCATCGTTTACACAAAACTGGTCCCTAGCTTTTGCACTAAGTTTCTTACCACAATACTAATAAAGGTCCGTTTTGATTGGTTGGTGTATCAGAGCGTTCCCTACCTAATAGCGTGCGGTATGGTCAGATTTAGAAAAACGTGTTGTAAGACAAATCCAAAACACGACACTCCTTAGGTTTTGTTTTTGTAGCGGTGCCCGGTGTAGTCTAACTTTGACAATTCGTGCATTCTAGTTCCAGGGAATCTATGTCTCCTTAGGTTTTGTTTTTGTAGTGGTGCCCGGTGTAGTCTAACTTTGACAATTCGTGCATTCTAGTTCCAGGGAATCTCTGTCTCCTTAGGTTTTGTTTTTGTAGCGGTGCCCGGTGTAGTCTAACTTTGACAATTCGTGCATTCTAGTTCCAGGGAATCTATGTCTCCTTAGGTTTTGTTTTTGTAGTGGTGCCCGGTGTAGTCTAACTTTGACAATTCGTGCATTCTAGTTCCAGGGAATCTATGTCTCCTTAGGTTTTGTTTTTGTAGTGCTGCCGGGTGTAGTCTAACTTTGGCAATTTGTGCATTCTACTTCCAGGGAATCTATGTCTCCTTAGGTTTTGTTTTTGTAGTGGTGCCCGGTGTAGTCTAACTTGGCAATTCGTGCATCCTAGTTCCAGTGAATCTATGTCTCCTTAGGTTTTGTTTTTGTAGTGGTGCCCGGTGTAGTCTAACTTTGGCAATTTGTGCATTCTACTTCCAGGGAATCTATGTCTCCTTAGGTTTTGTTTTTGTAGTGGTGCCCGGTGTAGTCTAACTTGGCAATTTGTGCATTCTACTTCCAGGGAATCTCTGTCTCCTTAGGTTTTGTTTTTGTAGTGGTGCCCGGTGTAGTCTAACTTTGACAATTCGTGCATTCTAGTTCCAGGGAATCTATGTCTCCTTAGGTTTTGTTTTTGTAGTGCTGCCGGGTGTAGTCTAACTTTGGCAATTTGTGCATTCTACTTCCAGGGAATCTATGTCTCCTTAGGTTTTGTTTTTGTAGTGGTGCCCGGTGTAGTCTAACTTTGGCAATTCGTGCATCCTAGTTCCAGGGAATCTATGTCTCCTTAGGTTTTGTTTTTGTAGTGGTGCCCGGTGTAGTCTAACTTTGGCAATTTGTGCATTCTACTTCCAGGGAATCTATGTCTCCTTAGGTTTTGTTTTTGTAGTGGTGCCCGGTGTAGTCTAACTTGGCAATTCGTGCATCCTAGTTCCAGTGAATCTATGTCTCCTTAGGTTTTGTTTTTGCAATGGTGCCCGGTGTAGTCTAACTTTGGCAATTCGTGCATCCTAGTTCCAGGGAATCTATGTCTCCTTAGGTTTTGTTTTTGTTGTGGTGCCCGGTGTAGTCTAACTTGGCAATTCGTGCATCCCAGTTCCAGGGAATCTATGTCTCCTTAGGTTTTGTTTTTGCAGTGGTGCCCGGTGTAGTCTAACTTTGGCAATTCGTGCATTCTAGTTCCAGGGAATCTATGTCTCCCTAGGTTTTGTTTTTGTTATGGTGCCCGGTGTAGTCTAACTTGGCAATTCGTGCATCCTAGTTCCAGGGAATTTATGTCTCCTTAAGTTTTGTTTTTGTAGTGGTTCCCGGCAGGTTTTTTTTTTCCTTTTCAATCAATCAATACCCTTGAACTCCCCAAGGAGCACAGGCCTTCAACAAACACATGCTAAGTCTTCCTGTCACGTGCCATCAGCTTTTTTCATGTTTTCCTCATCATTTTCACTTCTGTCTCCAGCTCTCTTCTCCATGTGTTTCTTGGTCTACCACTGCCTCTCTTATCGGGGGGTGGGAGGGGGGGGGGGGGGGAGAGGGTGGGGGGGGGGGGGGGGGGGGGGGGGGGGGAGGGGGGGGGTGGGGGGGGGGGGGGGGGGGGTTCCAGAGCAAAGACTGTGCTGTAATGCTATTGACAGGGATCTATCTGTGTCATGTACATCCCCAGCGTCTTCTTCTTATCTTATGTTCCATTGATATTTGTCACGATCTTATCATTAGTTCCACATTGGTGACCTTGTCATACCATTTCAATCCTTCTTTTTTATTTCTTTTTTGGTGAAACTTAAGGCTTTTTGGATTCTTCATCTCTTTTGTTTTTGTTCTTATTACTACCAGGGTTATATGGGTACCTTCCACTTTTATCCCTGTTAATATGTACGATTGTTAATCTCGGCGACTGGTTATCCTACACAAATCAGGCAAATATCTAGTCATTCCTCACACATACTGCAATTAATTTGTTGTGCACCTTTTTTTTAAATCTCTCACTACAGTTAGCTACTCTACGATGCTTTTAACTGGCATTAGTGACTTGTATACCCCTTAACCGCTGGTTTCTCGCGGCAAAGGTGACAGGTTCGAATCACGGTACCGACACGTTCCAGTCTACCCACTGTAATTGGGTTCCTGACTCTGCTCTTTGAGTTAGGGAGGAAATGGCAGCAAGGAAGGGAACTGGTCACCTCACCTCTCCTTGATGGACTTAGTATGGTGAAGTCTCCAACAATTCACTCCCCTACGGCAGTATCTGCTATAGGACTACCTTCACCTTATTTATCCCCTTACCACATACGTAAAGTCACCTGTATCTTGTGTTAATCATCATCCGCATCACCTTTCAGCACCCCAAGGATCATAGGTCTTACCCATTACCACATACGTAAAGTCACCTGTATCTTGTGTTAATCATCATCCGCATCACCTTTCAGCACCCCCAAGGATCATAAATCTTCAACAAACGTCTGCCAAATCTTCCTGTCACGTGCCATCACCTGAAGTTCTGTCTATCTCCTTAATGTCTGTCTCCAGTTCTCTTATACGTGTGTCCCTTGGTCTCCCACTACCTTTCTTACCTTGAAGATTCCAGCACAAGGCCTGACTGTTAATGCTATCAACAGGTTTCCTCAATGTGTGTCCTATCTATCCATGGAGATGGGCAGGACACAACTTGTGTCCCCCAGATGTATCCATCACATGATCCCCTACGAGCGATAGCGACTTGCTTTCACCTATTATATTAAGTTTATTTTATGTTCTCATGTTTCTCACTTAGCTTTCGCTCTTTTTCCTGTCCCTGACGAAGATTGTGTGACCACAACGCAGGCAATTATCTTTTGTTATTTGTCCTAGTAAGAGACATTATATTTTTATCATTTTTTTTCCATTTAAAAGCCCAGCCAAATTTATCTATGTAATCCAGTTACATAAGCTGTCAGTCTGTCTACGTTCTGAATCTACATATAGTAACATTATTTTTAATTTTTGATAATCCACAACACCTTCATTTCCACAGAAAAAAGTTTACGATTATACGACAGAAGAAATGACACAGACTAGGAAGCTCAAATATCGCATTTGAAATATTTTCTGAATTGATATGCGGTATATTTAACTCACTGTAATACTGCTGCCAAATTTCCTTGGACTGTCAAATTTCCTTACACTGCCAAATTTCATGGCACTGTCACAGACATAGCTGTACAACTGACAAAAGATGACAAGAACAACAAAAACAAAAATGTGATATGAGAAAAATACTGTGATGTTTTTCTTAAGTAAAAATAATGTAGTGAAACTTCATTTTTTGTTTGTAGTCTTTCTGTACAAGTGCAAATATATGTATGTATGTTGCAAATATATGTATGTATGTTGTAAATATATGTATGTATGTACAAATATATGTATGTATGTTGCAAATATATGAATGTATGTTGCAAATATATGTATGTATGTTGCAAATATTTGAATGTATGTTGCAAATATATGTATGTACGTTGCAAATATATGTATGTATGTCGCAAATATATGTTGCAAATATATGTAAGTATGTTGCAGATACATATATGTATATCGCAAATATAAGTACGTATGTTTTACATATGTATGTATGTATGTCGCAAATATATGTATGTATGTCGCAAATATATGTATGTATGTTGCAAATATATGTAAGTATGTTGCAGATACATATATGTATGTTGCAAATATATGTACGTATGTTGCACATATGTATGTATGTCGCAAATATATGTATGTATGTCGCAAATATATGCATGTATGTCGCAAATATATGTATGTATGTTGCAAATATATGTATGTCGCAAATATATGGATGTATGTCGCCAATATATGTATGTATGTCGCAAATATATGTCTGTATGTCTCAAATATATGTATGTTTGTCGCAAATATATGTATGTATGTCGCTAATATATGTATGTATGTCGCAAATATATGTATGTATGTATGTATCTCTTTTATGTATGGTTCCAAAGGTTGGTATAGCCGGGAGGTGTAGTGAGGATAAGCTCTCACTGCAGATAAATGCTTCTATGGCACGCGCCTCAAATAGCCTCTGACAACCAAGCCCAGCTCCTGGCCTTCATGTGTGGCTCAATTTGAGCCCGGCGGAACTGTTTCCACTGACGTGAGAAGGGGCGAAGGCGAGTCACTGACGCCTTAAAACCAGCAGCTTCGGGCAGATATGCCTCGTGATCCTTGGTTGGTAGCCTATCTAAGAGAAGGTAAAACTCTTAATTCAAACCGCCGCTGCCTAGCGGGAATATCCATTTATGGGAAAGGCTTCGGGAGTAAACCCTGAGGAAAAATCCGGAGTCGGAGTCCCAAAGGCAGTCTAATGTTGATTCGACATTATTCTGGCAACTCCTGCGACGTGGCTGGTACCAAACTGTATCCGCTACTGCCGTTCCTTTGGATCTACCAGCTGTGTGGAGAGGGGGAACATGCTGCATGGGCAACAGCTTGATCTCCATATAACTGTGTCCCAAGCTCGCGCCCTGGAGAGGACACTCCGGCTTGGATGAAGCTGCCGATCGCACCAAGTGGCGATGCTATTTGCGGTGCCACCTCAGATTGGGCGAAAAGAAGCTCAAACAAAAATCAGAAGAGATGATAAAACGTCGAAAGGAAGACCCGGAAAATAAGCAGCTAAGGGCTGTTACTTCAGGGGTGCATTCCCATAGTCAGTTATGACAGAAGGGGCTATTATTATTATTATTATTATTATTATTATGTGTATATATGTCTGTGCTTATGAAAGTCCGCGCTCATACAGACATCTAGGACACGAAATTTTAATTGATAACGTATCTGGATCAGTCACGGGATAAAGACGTGATACTAAAATTTAGGTCCAATATGGCAAAGTTACACTGTTCTCCTCCGAATACATCAGCAAAGTTATCATTAATTAACTCATGTCTTTTGATCCTCATGTTTTATTTGTCCAACATCCAACTTCTTGGAAAAAACAAATTAAAGAAATGGAAGACGAAATTGTAAATCACGTTAGAAATATGGTTCGGGAGCCGCGCTAGTGTAATTGTTACCACACTGCGCTGGCGATCGGGTGATACAGGTTCAAGCCCAGGCGAGGACATTTGAAGTAGTGTCGTCGACCGGGACTTGGACTGGATCAATTCGAGCCCTGGCGAAGACATTTGAAGAAGTGTCGTCGACCAGGACTGGAATAACATGAACGGCTCTAATGGGTACCCTCCGAAGACGCCGAGTATCTGCCTGAATGGCGTGTGGACACCTGTCATTGTACTGGGAAAAAGGGAGACTCACGCAAAAATCAGTCTCAGATTAGATATAGTAACCGGAGATTCTCGCCTCGAGTAATAGCGGGCGTACATTTAAAAAAAAACAAAAAAACATATGGTTCGATCTACGTGAATCATCGACCAGGAGTTACATCATTTGTCCTAGATCTAAGGGTGGACTCGGCATGCCAAACCCCATTGTATTTTACAATTCTCCACATATTTCATTCCATTTAAATATGCTGAGCTGTGATGACAGTCTTATCAAAGCAGTAGATATGGCCTCTTTAGATAAACATATGAAAAAGCGTAAAGTAGATAAAGACATGACTAACTTTGCAAGCTACAAACTAAACGAAAAGAACAATCTAGTTAACAATTCCAACGTGAATCAGACAAGATGATTATGGGTAGAACTAAGCGATGAATGCGCGCGCGAAGGAGCGAGTGTAAAATTACACGACAATGGTCATTACATTGCATATTTACACATAGATGAACGGTTAGTTTAAAATACAAGTCAGCCAACTCTTTTTTATTCTGGATTTAAAACGCACAAACTAAATCAAATTCTAAATGAACTGAAAAATAAATCGTCACAAAGATGCTGATCTAAACTCAAACAAAGTGGATTCTCAGAGATGATATACGTTATAACCAGATCGTTAGGTATTTTTTGTCTGGACATCCGACCCAATATAACTAACGGACCATGTGAGCGCTGTCGTAAAATGCTACATCTGTATGACACCACGCTCAAATTCCCAGGTCATAAACTAACTATTGTATTTTAAAATCTATAAATAACTACAATATTTGAAATTTGTCTGAGGGGCAAAGTCCATTTACCGCTAAAAATTTAACTAGAGAATTTGAATTTTTCTACTACCACAGGTTAAAAGTTACTACCCCCAAAAAACACACTACCCCTCCCAATATTTATTAACGGACGTAGTCAAAATTAACAACCAATCAAATTGTTACCTCGTTTTTGGTAGAGACAAAAATCTTGGTTGTAGTGGCAAAAATGCCGATTCTGTGTTTTTGACAAAAATTAAATAATTTATTTCTCGATAACTAAAGGGAGTTAGAAAGAAAGGGATATATTGAATTATAGCGCTGATATTGATTAATATATTAACCTAAAGATTCCCCTTTAATAAAGTTATCTTGACTTAGAAAAAATTATTTTACTGATATTTTAGATCAGGGTAGAACTACAATTAATTACAAAAAAATTACCCAGATGAAACTGTTAAGGAATAAACAAAGGAAAAGTAAATATAACGATAGAGGTCAGTTGACAGTGTAATTATCATTTTTAACACATTAACTACCGCAAGCCGCTGTCAGCGGCTCACAAAATAATCACACTTGGACCGCAAGCCGCCCAGAGCGCAAATCTAATTTTAGTAATAAAACGAATGAAAAATGCACTGAAACACTCTCTGATCTGGTTCAAGATTTTAAGTTGCCACCGGAAAACAAATTCCTAAAGCATGGTTGTTGTAGAACACATGAAAATTGATATTATGTTCATATTTTTCAGCGTTTTGGGTTAGTTACCAAATCGTGTAAAACTGTTAACCGTGGCAACTAGTGATAGGACTACAAAAAATGCGTGTACTTCTCGTCTAACGGCTGAATAGGATAGAAACTTGTTTCAACAATTGACTGATGGATCTAGCGACGAGGGCAAGAGTGAAAACGGTGTGCACATTGATTGGAATTGTGATTTTGATAGAGATGGGGAGCAAGCAGTTATAACTGTGAAAATATTGCAAGTCCTCGGCCATCGGAGGACCGTTAAATAGGAACAACCTCTATTAGAGTTACAACCGATCTTTATTGTAATAGTACATTCATTTATCTTTAAAATGACGTGTAATTCATAAAAATATGTAAACAATTACGAAAACTACAGCTTACTTTGTGCAAACACCTACAGGATGAAAATGGGAAAAAAATTTAATTCGGCCACAGTGTGTTTTTCAATTCGGTAGTTAATGTGTTAATATTGGAAATCGGTTCATAAATAACGGAGATATAAAATACACAAAGAGAATCAGACGAACGAACACACTTACAAGCGCTCAAAGTTTATAGTCCAAAAATAGTTAATGTTTTGACTCGACTTCTGATTGGCTAGAGGGTAGGGTAATAAACATTAACACCTCCTTGTAAGATCAGGCCATTTGAATTTGAAAGCCCTCGCAAGTTGAGATCAGCGGGAAAGCCTTGGTTACCGAGCTTTTGCCGTCTGGACAAGAAAGCAGTTAGAAAACCCATTTACTGCTAGTCAACTTTGTGCATGTATTATTATTCTTTACTTGAAGTAAGATAGATGATTTTATTTGTATATTTCCTTAGCAAGTATCAGGCTATAGGTGTATGCCGATACATTTTATTTCGATACTGCTAATTGGGAGATGGTTCAGGTTACCACGACCTAGGTAGGAATGCAGTCTTTTTCGGAGTGAAATGTGTAAAAAGGATTTTGCTATTGGCCTTACAACATTTGTGCCATAGTGCCGTGGTAATAAAATGGATATTGCCATTGGGAAGTGAACATACATGTGTTTGTAAATTTGCCATAACATTTTGCGACTGTAAGTCCAGGAGAAAATAAATTGGTAGTGGTTTCAGGAGTGACACAATGTTCAAATAACATGTGACACTACACATAGAATGTTTGAAAGAAGTCATTAACAGGTCACAAGATATATTTGTACACCCCTGCTGATTATATGGAAGACAAGCAATGCTAAAGGAATAGTGGCTACAATGCCTTATGAAAAAAAAAAGAATGAAAACACAGGACTGAGTGTAGTCAAGGAAACATAGGGTTTGGTGCATATTGTCAGCACACATGGCTGACCCCAGGTAAGATTACCATTGATTAGTTGTGGAATTTTTATAGACAGGCTATAAAGGAGAGGAACTGTCCTTCTCATTTCAGGGTTGTATTACCAGTAAGAAAGTGTTGCAGACACCCTGGTGAAGACAGAAATTGTGAGCAGTGAAGGCTCATACTCTACTGTGAGCTACAGGCAATAACTTCACCCCTAAAGCAACATCATTGGAGTGACCATTTGCATAGTCTGAAGCCCATATCATCAGACAGGCTTACAAGATAAGGCCCTACTACTGGCATATGACAGTTCCTCTCAATATAAACCACCACAACAATAAGAATTTCCTGGGGAATGATGACGAAAACAAACCCTCCAATAACTGACTAGTGCTACTATCCAGTATTAAACATCAGACAGTGGGGTACTCATTATAGTGACAAGTTTATTTTGTTACACTTCATGGACAGAGTTCCATTTTATTTATTTAAAAACTGTAAATAAACATTTTATGATTTTGACAAGTCCTGTTCCAAAAGATTGAGGTTCGGGACAATAAATTGTATATTTATTCCTATATATATATATATACCAAAACGTTCCCACCAGTCTTACTTACTTACATTTTGTTGAATTACAGTTCTGTTTATATGTATTTATCCTTACATTAACTACATACATACCCTAGACACTTGCCATCTACATAACACTACAGAGATAAATATACACTGGGTATCTCAGAAGAGGTAGCGGATAGGGACCCCTGAGAAATATATCATCATCTTTCTGATTCAGGGTACTTACATAGCTTGACCTCACCTTGTTAACCTTTAAATTTTACTACTGTACCATCAAAACCTCTTATCACAAGCGCCTCACCAACAAGAGTCAAAATTTTTATTTTTTTTTTAATTAAAAATCCCACTAGTGCCATATTGAATTAGACCGCACAATCTTTTATATTTGGAGATCCGCCCTAATGGAACCGACGGACCCTGTATCTAGGTTGAACGGAGCGCACCTCGCCAAAAAACTTGGACATGTGCCCTAAAATTAACGAAGGACTATGTGTCTCGGTTGAACGGCGCACAGCTCACCAAGAAAGAACACAATTTTAAAAACATTCGGAAATGTATAAACATGTCCAGACAGTAACGTTCTTTATATTTGGACATGCGCCCTAATATAACCAACTGACCCTGTATCAATGCTGAATGGTAACCGCCTCGCCAAAACGAGGCAATATTTTATTTTTTTAAATCCCTTTGAGGCCATATTAAATTAGACCCCACGGTCCTTTATAATTGGACATGCGCCCCAATGTAACTGACGGACCCTGTGTCTAGGTTGAACGGGGTGACCTCGTCAAAAAAGTTGGGCATGCGCCCTAATATAACCGACTGTGTCTAAGGGCGCAGCTCGCCAAAAAAGAAGCAAACTTGTTAATTCTGAAACATTGAATTATGCCCAGACGGTAACGTTTTTTTTTATATTTGGACATGCGCCCTAATATAACCAATAGACCCTATGTCTACCATTTGTAGCATTAGCAAGGGCTCTGGACAAGCGCAAGTGCTATGAGATGAGTGCACTATGTCCCATAAGAGAGTTCTTGATCTGACTGTGCAAGATATTACAGGACATACCCTTCTAATGGGAGGGGCTGTTGTGGTGCTTTCTGGTGAGTTTCGTTAAGCATTACCAATTATTCCACGATCAACACCGACGGACGAACTAAATGCTTTCCTCAAAACATCATACCTTTAGATACACATTCATAAAATGGGACTGACAATGCGAGTTTATTTTCTTTGAGATACACTTACTTACTTAGTCGTTCTTCTTCTACCGTGAGGTGTAGGGGTTTGGAAGAGAGAGCGCCATACTATCCTATCGGCTGTCTTCCTCCTGGCCTGGTTCCATTCTAGTCCTCGGTCCTTCAAAGATTGTCTAATGTTGTCCTCCCAGCGGACTCTGGGTCGTCCTGGAGGTCTGGATCCCTAGCTCTTAGTTTCCCACGCTTGTCGTGGTAGCCGATCTTCTCCCATTCTGCAGACATGGCCAAACCATCTTAGTTTGGACTGTTCTACTTGGGTCTGCAGGGGTTGGGTTTTAAGGCCTCGACGTATCGTCTGGTTGGGGACTATGTCTCTTCTTGTTACTTCAACTTCCTCCTTCAGATAAATCATTTTTGAGGTTTGGATCTGGCTTTTGTGGGTTGCTGTCATTGCCCATGACTCGCATCCATACGTCAAGACTGGGACATAGGTGGAGCGGTATACACATATCTTCATCTTCTTACTAACTTCTCTTTTGCTAAGGAATCCCCGATTTATGGCCTAAAAAAGTATCCCAGCTGCTGCTCTTCGGGTAGCCAACTCTTCTTTGATGCCTCCTTTCCGGTCTATGACAGCTCCGAGGTATTTAAAGTGGCTGACCTGCTCCAGGACCTGTTCGCTTAGCTTAATCTGGTGTCTTCTTTCCTCTCATGATATCACTATGGTTTTTGTTTAGAGCTGCTTATGACCATCCTTTTTTTCTCCAGCTCTTCCTTCCAGACTTGCAGGTTGGATTGAAGATGTGCCTCTAATTTAGCAATCAGGGCAACATCGTCAGCAAATGCCAGCTCTGAAATACAGACCTGTCTCATTTTCCAGTACCCCACTAAATATTTTCTTGTAAAAAATTACTTTGAGATACAACTGCATACAAATTTCCTCACCAATGGTTGTGCCTGGGTGATGGCAAATTCCCTACTAATGCAGCACCTAATCTGATTTCGTTTCCATTTTATTTATTTTTGCAATGTGGTCACGTCAGTTCAAGAATTACAAAAAAAAAGGAATTTTTATGAACATTCACAACAACTTAGAAACCATAAATGGTTTTGTGAGCGAGCGATTCTGATGCCTAAAAATGTGTTAGTAATATTAATCTCCAAATATAGAATCAGCTGCCAATCATTGCCACAACATACAAATCCTTTGACAATGGCATAGATAACCAGCAGGCTGTGTTTTATCCCACTGAATTCCTCAGCTCTTTAGAACCAACTGGAATGCCACCGCACAACTTAATTGTACAAATCGGTGCACCGATAATATTACTGCGAAATCTTGATTCACTTAAATTGTGTTGTGGAGCTAAATTATGTGTAAAGAACTTCATGTCAAATGTGATAGAAGCATATTAACAATATTAACAGGTTGTGCCAGAGGAAAAGAGCATTCATTCCACCCATTCCTCTTATTCCCACTGACATGCCTTTTGATTTTAAGAGACTGCAATATCCTGTGCGACTTGCATTTGCAAGGACAATAAACAAGGCCCACAGACAGTCACTTAGAAAATCCGTACATTTCACACAGACAGCTGTATGTTGCTTGCTCCAGAGTGAGCCCACCAAGCAATTTATTCATTTTTGCCCCAGATAGAAACACTAAATATATTGTTCATCGGAAAGCACTGCAATAATGTTGCAATAATAAATGTAGATTCTAACGATACGTAAATATGACACGATGTAGTCAAATATATTAATTCTACCGCTTGTGAACCAAAACAACAAAGAATATAAAATCATAAAAAATCAACTGTGATGTTTAATTAAATGTTCAGAGGTTACTTAACCCTTAATCGAAAAAAAACCGGGCAACGCCGGGTACTTACAGCGGAAATATATATATATATATATATATTCTAAAATACGGGACAGTCATTTAACATATTGGACCACAACGTTAGACAGGAACGAGAATTAAGGAATTCAAGAACAGTGAGGTATAAGAGCTAAACAATATGAAAGTTAACAGCGTTGAAAATTAATAAGAAGTTCTATAGTTGGGTGGGAACTTATTTCTTGGAAATACTGGATTCATTTTATTAAGACTGAACAATCAATCATCTTATTACTGTAATAAAACGTTGTTTTTTTTTAAATGCGGTAATTCGATGGATTTGTGATGTCCCTTTTGGACTGCTCTGTTCTTTTGATGCCACTCTTACTGTACAATAAACATTTATAACACATAAGGAAGGAAAACCCGAGGCCTGTAAACAGTAAATAAATATTAAACAAACATAAAGGTATATTTTCAGGCACTTGTAAGAAATAAAGAAGTAGATCACTAGACAACAGAAAAACAACAGACGTGAGTGGCTTACCCAGGACTCGAACCCAGGACCTTCCGTGCGACAACCTAGCCTAGCTATGCAAGCGAATCACACTATCCTCCCTGCCATTTAGGCATCACCAAAAAAATGATGCTTCGATGATGGGGCATTAGTGCGAACCGCAAGACATAACACCGGCAATTTACCATGCTTCTAAAATGTGTTCACTGGACCGCTCTATTCTATACTCTACAGAAGTTTGGCCGTCACCACAAACAACGGAAAATTACAAAAATACCAACAAAACTGATCAAAATTCACATAACAAAAACTGCTATTATCTACATTATATTTAAAAATTAAAATAGCAGGTTGATCTATATTTTCATCGTTAAAAGCCTCCTTAAAAATGTCAATGGGTTACCTGGCAACAAAACATGTTAAGAAGCCCTGAATTCTAGTCTTTGTTCTCTTGTTATTGAATATTGGTGTTCCATTTCTATCATTAATGATTGTAATAGGATTGAAGATTTCATCTCGCATCCTCACTGCTTTGATACTTTTGACAAAATCTTGTAGGCGTTTTTTGAAGGTGGCTTGTTTGCTGTTCACCGTTTTCACGCCTTGAGTGTTCTTTTTCTTTCTTGATTATACGTACGGTTCTTCTTCTTGCTATTCGGTATTTAATATAATCGTCTTGTGTCTTGTATTATAGCAAGGTCTTATAAAGTTTCTCTTTAGCTGTGCTGTTTCCTTGACTTGATCATTTCAAAACACTGTTTGTTTTTTTTATTTTTGGCTTGTCTTATTTTATTTCTCACACATTTCGTGTTCAGTGTCTCTATCATTGCAGCTGTGAAGATATTCCATTCATCGTTTATATTTTCAATTTCTTTACGCAGAGTCTCAAATATCTTTGTCGTTTCTTGGCAGACGTCTAGTTTTATACTTTCCTCATCTAAATTTTTTTTTCTTCAGATTCGTAATGAGTACCTGTCATAGTCTTCTTTGTCTTTTTATTGATGATGTTATTTTGGGTCATTATAACCTGGTCGGTGGTCAGAATCCATACTAATATTGGGGATGACTTTGGCATCGGTTTTGGTTTTCCACTGATTTTGTCTGATTAATACGTAATCAATCTGAGATGTTTGATCAATTTTTCCTCCTGTATCATGTTTTTGTTTTAATATCTAGTTTACCTTTTAGTAACACCTGCAAGTATTCAAAGAATTATCTTCTATCTCCCTCACTGTAACTGTCATTGCTGGGGACATAGACTTGTATCAATGTTGTTGCTTTTCCTCGTTCTACTAGTTACATACGTGTTAATCTCTCAGATATACGGTATATTATGCTTCTGTTATGGACTTTGATTTCTCTTGTCTACTGTGTACTTTTTCTCTTTCTCTTTTCTTGTCTTATTGTGACAGTACTTAATTGTTTCCTTTCTCTTTCTCGGGACTTCAGCATCTTTTCTTTTTATTGCTTTCGAACATTATTGCCTTGGACCTGTAGAGAGAAGTGAGGTTTACTAATGTGTAACTCATTTCCCTACCAGACCAGACAGTGCAGGGGAGCGACCAGGAGATTACCTGTGATAGATAATATAGTCGTGAGTCTAAACATTATCGATAATACACGGAAGATGGCACACCATATATGGTGACTTGTAAACAACACATTTATTTGCGATTGTTACGCAGGAATTTTTCGTGAGAGAAGGGGAAATATACGCATCTTGCAAGTGATTGGCTTGGTATTTGAGATGTAAAAATACAACATTTCTGATTGGAGCCTTGTCATACAGTAGCAATCTGGATATGAGCCGAATGTTGCTTTTTTAACACAGCGCCTTGTGAGTTTACCGCATTGTTAAATTCAACTCGTCAAGAAGACAGCCAGATAAGACAGAATAAGGAATAGGATCAGGATTCCATTTTAAAGGACTGGGCAACGTGTTTGAGCATCTTGTGAATTTACACAACGTCAAATCTATTTTTATTAATACGGAAAGCCCGGAATCCTAGGAACCTGAACACTAAGTCATAGTGGGACTCTATTGTAAAGGAACAACCCAGACCACGTGTAATCTTAATCTTAATCCAGTTGCCTTAACCACTATATCTCTGAGGCAGGTCTGAATTGCCCAAGAGTTTAGGAAGGGTACTTGTTTCTCTCTTATTCCATGATACTAGTCGGTGGTACCAATTGGTGAGCGGTATAAGTGGCCTGCAGTTAAAGCTAGACACCTACAGCAGACAGGTCTTAGCAGACACTGGGCCATCTTCGCAATTACCTCACGATACTACGAGGGACGTGTTGCGGCCGCCAGAGGTGACCAGTGACGAGAGTGAACCTGCAAAGAACAAGCATCGGCTGTAGCAGAAACCGACCTCTTACTGGCAACTAAGTACCCATTCAAAGCTGTCAAGTGAACTCTCTATTAAACAACTTTTTTTTTCAAATCAGACCTGTGAAAACATTTTAAAGACTCTATCTAAATTCTCCCCACCCTGATTTATTTTACAACTTTTAACGATAACTGACTATTAAATTGTGTTATCTGTAAATATACACATTTATAGTTGATTTAGTCATTTTGAGTGAACTGCACCCGTATGTCTAGGTCATTTTAAATACTTATAACAGATTTATTTAAGTAATATTTTACTGAGTTAAATCAGTTGGGGGCTCATCAGAACTAGCAAAATCCTAACTCATAGAAGGCCAGGAAAGATAAAAACTTTACACGGCCTGGATCCTATCAGCCGTTAGTACTTGATTTCTTTAAATTCCTATGAGGGTCCCTAGGATTGAAGCACCATTCTTCAATTCACATCTCTGCCAAGAGTAATCCTGAGCGAAAGGTAGACAACTTCGAAGACTCTCAGTAGAAACTCTGAATTTTGGCCACTGTTAGACCATCACTGCGGGACCGAAGACGCAGCAAAAGTGATGAATGCAGTTAGCGACCCATAGCTTGACTGCTTGCGTCAGGGTTAGCGAACCAGAGCTGACCAAGACCCTACCCCACCTCCAAGTGGTGGTCCTGGAAACAGGCTGCATCACTGCAGTCTGGCTGAGAGAGTAGGGATCGAAGAGGGAAGGCAAACCCGGTCCCAAAAAATGCCGTGCTGAAGTCAGATGTGTCGGCCGAAAGGCGCAAATGTCGCAGGTTTGCTGTAAACGGACACAACGCAACCAATGTCCTTTTCAGGCCGAACGAGGAAGAAGAAGACCATCAATGCAGAGCAAGGGGAGTAAATCCCGTGACATCTACTCCACTACACATTAACACATAATTAACACGGATCCTCTGATATTGTCTCCCTTTTTGCTTACATCGGCTAGACCTATTATGTCTATACTTATCTTCTTCATGAAGTTTATTAACTCTGACTCCATGTCACCTAACCCACTAACATTTATTTATTTTATAAACTAAAATTTATCATAAGTGTCAGATATAACCGAAACAAGAAAACCTTTGAAAAATGAATAAACAGGATATAACAGAACAGGTTGAAGGCGGTCGGTTAAAAGAGAAGGGGCGCATGGTGCAATTACCTAGTAATTGACGGTTCGACAGGGAAAACTAATGAGCAGTAATATCAGTGTTACGTGGTTCAGAAACTCATTAAATGGGATGGTCTAAACGAGATCTTGACAAGAGACTTGGGTCATAGAAGTACAGGCCACAGCACAACTATTAATGGATTTTCCTGTCCCTTTAACAACAGCTCTATTTTAAATCTGTTCTTTATCGTCTTATTTCTCATTTCGCCGGAAACCGTCATAATGTAACTATCTATGGCTTCGAAATATTCTAACATTATATGTACATCGGACTTTTCTTCTCTGCGTAAATAGGATTTGAAAAATGTGAAACCCGGTTCTACAAATATCTCGTATGTCGTCTGACCATTATAGAGAAGGTCCCGTTTAGTTCCCGCGGAGGGTGTATCTCTGAGAGGACAGAGAAAACAATAGGACTGTTGCTCCCCCCACGCATGTCGTAAAAGGCTACTAACAAGAAGCTCTGCATGCAGCGACCTCATTATTTAAAATATATGGCCACAGAAACCACCTTTGAAGCGGAACATAGAGATTTTGAGCGTCAAAGATTTGAAACGCAACAAAAATACAACGCTTAGATGATTTTAAACAAAAGTGGGTTTTAAACAAAGGGGTCACTAGACTTTGACATCTTACAAAGCGTCCAACGAAAGGGAATTAAAAACTGATATATCATCAATAGTGCTAATATACATTTAGTTTTTTTTTATCAAGACACATCAAAAAGCAATAACCAAATAGGTTACTTATCGCTCTGTCACGTCAGCTGGTCCGCCTGAGACAAGACACTGACAAATGACAGCTCACCATCCGCAAGCAACAGTGTTCAATATATGAGAAAAGCAGGAACACAGACTACCCGCCATGTGACAGCCACCAGCACTAATCCACGTCAAGCCCTACGGAAATGTAAATAATCCTCAAACTAACCACTGCTTTCCTAAAAAATACAGAGTGATTGAAAAGTAACTTTCTATTTTTACATTGTTATTTCTCCCCTCATATCCAACTAGTTTATGTTATTTCTCCCCTCATATCCAACTAGTTTATATGAAACATAGTCAAATTAAAGTAAAAAAAAACAAACCGTCTTATTACATAAAATCCTACGCCGCATTAACATTAAGATCAGAGTAAGATCCAGTCTGTTTCATGGGCAGTAATTTTTTACTGTATCTAGTAACGTCAGGGCATTGGCCATTTTATATTTCATATTATTTTATTTTGTTTCTGGGAATTAACAAAAATAAAACTTATTTGTCAAAATAGCTGTAACTGTTCCTTATTTTTTGGCATTTGGGTTAGATATATCCAATACATGCAAGAGGATATAATAATTTAAAAACTTGGAAGCGACTTTTCGATCATACGGTATAGTCAAACTACCTTTTAAGCAGAAGAGGTCGAATAATTTGACCAGCGAAGTCTTATCTAACAGGCAGCTTCTGGACCAATGCCTGCTCTGACGAATCACTAACCTAAGGTAGGGGTGAATGCATATTTTTTGTTTATAACAACTGTACGCCGGAAAATATCAGTAGAAACATTCTTCACAAATTCAGAACAGGATAGAGCCAAAGTAGTGGAACACACAAACGATCTAAGAACAACATTATAAATTGTTCTATCTGTTCAAATGGGTAGTGATATAGTATATCCTATCTCATGTAATATATAAGGGAATAAACATACTGACACGTGGCGAATGACTACATCTACTATACCAAGTCAGTGGACTAATAATTGGCAGCAGAAAACGACCTCTGGTGTTCCATGTCAAGGTCGCTGACTTACGGCGAAAGACAACCTCGAGTGTACCATGACTCAAAGCTAACATTGGCAGAAAACTACCTCAAGTGTACCATGACACAAGGCTGACAGATGGCTAAAGACTACATAGAGTCATGAGGCTGAGAGATGGCGGAAAACTACCTCAAGTGTACCATGTTACTAGACTGACATTGGCAGAAAACTACCTGGAGTGTACAATGTCACGAGGCTGACAATTAGTGGTAAAAATACTTCTGGTGTATTGTGTCAAGAGGTTGACAGATGGTGAAAAACGGCAGAAAACTACCTCTAATGTATTGTGTCATTAGGTTAACAAATTGTGAAGGAAAACAGAAAACTACCACTAATGTACCGTGTCAAGAAGTCAACAAATGATAAAACACAAGAAAACTACCTCTAATGTACCGTGTCAAAATGTTAACAAATGATGAAAGACGCCAGAAAACTACCACTAATGTACCGTGTCAAGAGGCTGACATACTGCAAAAGCTGGCGGAAAACTGATTTCAGTGAAGCATTCAAAGCGGTCACAAACCTTCTCAACAGCAGATACATGAACAAGTGAAAGACAGAGCACCCAGGCCCACTAGAAAATGTTTTCCAACAGAATAATCCCCACTTCCGTAAAGGAGAACAATCAATAATTATTACACCGCACATGCCACAACAACTGAAGATATTATCTTGGCCATAAGCTAACTATAGACAGTACCGATGAGTGTACCAATGGCAGTGATCAAATGACACAACACAACGGATGCTGTAGGAATGACAGAGGTTAAGAGATCTGAATGACAGCATTATTTGTTTCTTTTACTCCAACTGTCCTTCAACTTTTTACTCTTCTGATTTTTCTAAAATTTCGTAAATGTCGTGAAACATTCTAAATCCACATATATAAATTAAAAAGTAAATGTAAAGCCTAACACATAAATTCAATAAAAGGAAAGAAGAATGGTAAAGAACAGTGCTGTCACAATGACTGTACTCGAGATCCCCCTTTTTATGCTTCGTCTGCATATTCTCACGCTTTCACGTTGATAGTAAAGCCTACTACATCAATACACGCTTTCTACAATAACACGTGTACTGCATTTCTAAGAAAAACCTTGAGCTAGGCACCCTGCGTAATGACCTAAATTAATACTTCCATTAATTTCATTTTATACACGGCGTGATGAAAAGACAGATGAACTTAGGATAGAGAGAAGGGAGGGCTGAAAGCAGGAACGCATGCCACACTAAACACGCGTCTCGCGATATACAATTAATGCCACCCACCCCTAGCGTAAGGCCAGAAGCAATAACTTTTTTTCAAATCGACAGTGATAAAAAACACTACCCATACGAGAGTTAGGTTTAAAAACTTACAAAACGCTTATTAGGAAACATGACATTCTACTGTTTTATGTCTAAAATCCTGACATTAGTCTGACAGTACAGCAGGACAGGTGGCGGTTCTAAACATAAAAAAAAAAAATAAAATAAAAAAATACACGACTATCCTAGAAAATACATATTTTGAACGCAGCCACTTAGCTCCCTTAAATTTGTATATTTGGGTTCCTTAGGACTTGCTGACAAATAATATGTTAAGTGTTAAGCAAATAGTCTAGGAATTAACAAATTATAGCCAAAAGAAATAGTGAGGGTGTCAGACAACACCAAAATCAGAATCGCTCAGTGGCAGATTTTGAAACCACCATTGTACGGGAAATAGGTCCCCATGTTAAATCCTATTTGATTGGAGCGCAGTAAATGTAAGGCGAAACACGATTAGTCGGACTACAAATACTAATTTTTTTTGTTGTTAGGGGAAACAGTAGTAGAGGTACTTTTTTGAAAAGCTGTGTAAACATGGCACGATTGGTTAGACCCGCCAATATAGTCAATTAGAAGCGTCAGTTCAGCACCACATTTTCAAATAAACTTTCTAAAGCAACAGTGCGTTGAGATTCAGCTTATATTTTTCTAAATAAAAGCCTGAGACAGCGGCAGGTCGGATTTTGTGCCATATTCATTGCCAGTCAACGTAATTGTGTATTATTTCCATGAATTGTGGTAAGCTTGAAATATTTGATATCTTTTTAATGAAAATTGTATGTAAATTGATAATTTATGTCTGTATATGTGTGTGATTCAGTAGCGAACATGAGGCAAAGCCTATATAGTGCTCCAACCTGAACAGAAGGTGTCGGAGAAAAGTAAAACTGCATGGAATTGCCAAACAGTACACTGACACCTATCTTATTGACTAGAAAGAACTAATGCTGGAATTGCAGAGGCGTAGTAACCATTAAGGAGGAGTATACTGGTGTAAATTGTTTCAGATGAAGATAGCAGTTGGACTACCGCTCTGAACTCAGTGTTTGTTATGTATTGTGTTCAGTCTGGAAATAGATTATAAATTAGTTCTGAAATAGGAGGTACAACCTTCTTGTTTCAGGGACCGTGGTCCTAAAGTTATTGAGCAGCACCTGGTCTGAGCTTTGCTGAATCTAGAGGCTGACAGCATACTCCTGGGTCCAGATAGCGACCAGTGAGGTGTCTCCAGAACACAGGGAAGATCGAGCAGAGGAGTCTTTTCTTGCCGCCATCACGAAAGATAAGCTTCTGTGGCCAGAGGAGCTCAACATTATGTGTCCCCCTCAAAAATTGACATTATAGTAAAACAGAGGGACAATACCTTGTTTAAATTGATAGGAACTGTGAACTTTTCCCCATACGATTTCCAAGATAAACAAACACTTGAAGTCATGATGACAAATAACAACATAGCTTGAAAAACAAAACCAGTATTACCTCATAGTACTACTACACAACTGACACACATAGGATAATACTAATACAATATGTCACTACAAGGTTCATATTTATAAATTATGTACATATAAATTGTGATTACATTTGATTGTGATTCCTGGTTCACTGTGTAGTTGAATCAGGATATATATTAGTGAAAGTAATTAATACATATATATTTGAACTTTTACCATTGACTCAATTAAGATAGTCTTATAGAGTGTTAACTGTGTGTGAGTGTCACAGTGTTGTCAAGTGTGGTGGAATAAATTAAAATGTTTATCTGTCTGTTGTTGTTGTGATTTACACTTCATCATTTACATAACCCTAGACATTTAACGTAGTCATCACAATATTCCAGAATAATTCTGACTGAGGTATAAATGTGGTAGCAAGTAAGGTTATCTGTAAAACACTACACCTATTAGATACAGATACCTTCACAGCTGATCTCAGTCAGTACACTAAGTCCCCTATAAATATTTATAACATACCACTTTACCACATATATTGGGGTCTCGCTCCCGGGATATTGAGCTTTCTCCTATTATATATATTGGGAATAATAAGAATTAAAAGGTATCCTTGGGTGGAAATAAATAACGTTGAGCTCTCAGTGCCTGTGGTGTCCTTGGATAGGTAATTACAGATTGTATTGTTCAGTTAGACATTACATACATTTACCTGTTAGAAAATGGCCGACTTGGCAAAATTTCGATCTGCTGCTGTGCAGACTGCGAAAGAGTTAGGAATGGACGGGTAAATTATGATTGCTTATGTCACTGCTGAATGTGACAAATATATTGAACGGGAAGAAAGAAGATTAGAAAAAGAGGCCGAAAGAAAGTTAGAGGCTGAAAAGGAAATTAAGAAGTTACAATTTGAGGCTGAGGCGGAGACTAAGAGGCTGCAGATTGAGGCTGAGGCTAAGAAATTGGAAGCCGAGGAAAAAAGATTAACAGCAGAAAGGGAAGACAAGAGATTAGCTGCAGAAAGGGAAGACAAGCGATTGGCTGCAGAAAGGGAAGCAGAGGATAAGAGATTACAAAGGGAACATGAGTTACGACTAAGGGAGTTTGAGTTTCAAGGCCATGCTCCTGAAAATGGTGCCAGTCCCTTTACCTCCGATGCTACTGCTAGTCAGGGAGCCTCAACCTCAGCTATGAACTTTCATTTAGATCATTTTGTTGAGAAAGAAGATGATATTGAGAGCTATCTAAATAGATATGAACTATTAGCTACCACGTATGGGTTAGAGAGAGAAAGGAGGAGCTTAAAGTTATCTCAAGGGCTTCGTGGGGCAGCTTATGAAGTTTTTGCCAAAATGAACAGAGGTGATCAAGAAAATTATGACATGCTAAAGCAGGCTCTTTTGTTAAGATATGAAAAGAACGCAGAATTTTATAGAAAAAAAATTTAGGAATGCTAAACTACTGTCAGGTGAAACCTATCACCAGTTCTCTGCACGGTTAGAGACATACTTGGAGAAATGGACTTCTCTGGGAAAACCCAAGATCTTAAGGAAATGGTCCTTATAGAACAATTAAGAGAGTCCATGGCTCCAGACCTGAGAAAGTTTCTCATGGAACAAGGTGCAGAGAGGCTGGGTGAGTTGCTAAATGTTGCTGAAAGGTATCAAGCGGCTCAGGCAGAGGTATCAGGTAATAAAAAGAAACAGGTAGAAAATTTTAGGGCACCACAGAACTTTAATAAATTTGATCCTAGAGATCAAAACAAAGGTAAGCACCAGTTTGATAGGCCACGGTATGACAATAAAAATAAAACCCCACAATTCGATGAAAGGAAATATGATGAAAGAAAATCTTTCAACCAAGGAAAGAGATGGTGTAAAAATTGTAAGATGAACAATCATGACACTGACCATTGTAGAAGGAAACCTCCTCATTGTGCTGCTATGACATCTGGGAAAAAGGAAAAAAAGGTCAAACCTGCAGAACTACAGGAACCATACCACCCCCCAGTGTGTGAAGATGTCATCTGTAATGGTGTCACTATAAGGGGTTTATATGATACCGGTTTAGATTACGATTCCGTTGTGAGTTCTCACCTGGTGCAGGCAGATCAATACACCACAGAAACAGTGGAGATTCAAACTGCAACCAAGGATGTAGCTACCATGACACTTCCCGTCGCCCGGATAAAGGTGAAAACGCGATATGTGGAAGGAATCATAAAAGCAGCAGTGATAAATGAGCCAATCTACCCTCTGATATTGGGGTGTAGATATGTCTTCTTGGGGAACCCCAAGAGACCTGTGATATTGGCAACAGTGCAGACCAGATCACAGTCTAAAAAGGAGGAGGATAATCCAATAAATACTCATCCAGATGAGATGAGGAAGGCACAGGCGGAGGACAAAACACTCAAGCCGTGTTTCAAGAAGTTGCCCAAATCTCATACACCTCCAGGCAAGGGAGAATTTTATATGAAGAACAAACTGATTTATAGGAAGGCTGGATCTGAATCCAATGGTCACGGACAGCTGGTCCTTCCCACTTCATATAGGACTAAAGTGTTGGAACTAGGGCATGCGATTCCCTTCAGTGGTCATATGGGGATCAGCGCAACAGGACAGCGAATAGCTTGTCACTATTTCTGGCCAGGGATAACTGAAGATATCAAACGATATGTAAAATCCTGTCCAGAGTGCCAACGAGTAGCACCTAAGCATTGGACTGCACCAGCAACTCTGGGGGAAATGCCCATAGTGGGAACACCCTTTGAGAGAGTTGCCGTGGATCTTGTGGGACCTCTCACTCGAACTAAGAGAAGGAACAGCTACATTCTGACTCTGGTGGACACTTGTTCTATGTGGGGAGAGGCGGTAGCCCTGTCATCGATTGATTCTAAACATGTGGCAGAGGCATTACTCACAATTTTCACAAGGTTAGGCTTTCCCAATCAAATCTTGACTGATAATGGCTCTCAGTTCAAGGGGAAACTAACAGAAGAAGTTTTCAGGATCTTCCAGGCCAAACACTTCCATTGTAGTGTGTACCACCCCCAAGGGAACGGCCAAGTGGAAAGATTTAATGGCACGTTGATGTCAATCCTGAGAAAGTTGGCACACGAAAAACCAGATACATGGGACCAGTACCTTCACGCCGCCCTCTTTGCTTATCGGGAGGTACCCCATAGTTCAACCGGTATGGCCCCGGCAACATTATTATTTGGAAGGCCAATAAAAGGTCCACTGGAAGCGCTGTTAAGAACGTGGACTGATGAAAAAGCAGAGGAAAATATTACATCCTCATACCAATATGTGAATGAGCTGACCACTCGTTTAAAAACTGGCTGGAAACTTGCCAATGAAAATTTGAAACAAGCCAGGAAGAAACATGCTGCCTATTATAACAGGAAAGCTAAAGACAGAGATTTGGCTGTGGGAGAGAAGGTACTGCTTCTTCTGCCCGGTAGTCAGAATAAGTTACAAATTGGATGGCAAGGTCCGTATACAGTTCTAGAGAAGGTGTCTAGAACCAATTATAAGATAGATAAGAAGGGGAAAGAAAAAATATATCATGTGAATCTCCTGAAGAAATATTTGGAAAGAGAAAATCAGGAAGAGACACACTTGTTGACCTTGTCCATTGCCATGGAAATGAAAAAGGAACCACTTTCATCATTTGAATATCCATTACATCCCTGTGAGACAGCGGCACAGGTGAAAATCAGTACACATTTAACGAAAAATCAGAAAGAGAGAGTGCAACAGGTTCTAGATAATCATACAGAGGTGTTAACAGACCGACCGGGGCATACAAACTTATTGGAATATGATATGAAACTGACAGACCCCACACCTGTCTGTATGAAACCCTATTCGATTCCTTTTGCTAAGGAGAAAGCTTTGAAGGAAGAGATAGACTATTTGTTGAAGGAAGGAATTATTTCACACAGTGAATCTTCGTATAGTTCCAGTGTTGTACTCTTAAGGAAACCCTCTGGAGAACATAGACTCTGTATAGATTACAGGAGACTGAATGCTATTACAGAAGGACAGGTGGATCCATTGCCGGATACAAATCAGTTGTTTGCCAGACTAAATAAAGCTAAATATTTCTCAAAAGTGGATCTGAGTAAAGGATACTATCAGATTCCAGTAAAGCCTGAGGTTAGACCATACCTAGCGTTTAGTACCTCAGAGGGACACTATGAGTTTAACAGATTGCCATTTGGATTGAAGAATGCACCTAGTGTCTTCTCTAGAATGATGAGAAAATTATTGGACCCTCTGAATAATCCATGTATCACAAATTTCATGGATGATATCCTTATAGCAACAGAAACATTTGAGGAACACATTGACTCTCTGAACATGCTGTTTAATCGACTTAGAGAAGCGAATTTAACAGCCCGACCAACCAAATGTTGCGTTGGATGTAAAGAATTAGAATTTCTGGGACACACAGTTTATCAGGGAAACATGACCCCTGACCCAAAGAATTTAGAGAAACTAAAGAAAGCCCCGAGACAACAAACCAAGAAAGACGTGTATGTAGTGGGTTTGATGGTATTGTATGATGGTGATATTACTAAATGTAATGTATGAGGCCAGCTGTGAAGGCTCCTGAGATAAAATGTAGTTGTGAATTGTCAGAAGGCCTTTCTTGCTACCACTACGACCTCACACTTAATTTTTTTTTTGTAATGAAGGTAGCTATGTAAAATGTCTAGGGTAATGATATGTAATGTGGTGTGATAGTATAGATACACCCACAGATATTTAAGCAGACTAATGATATTTAACAAATATTATAATACACTGAACTAACTCAAGAGTGTAAAATTTTTGATAGAATTATATTACATTTATTTGTTCTGGATCAAGTTTTATGTTGACCAGAACTTTTTTTTTTTTTTTTTAAAGGATTTAAAAATTATGAAAGAAATGCATGGAATGTTACATAATAAATGCAAGAGTGTACATATATAAGTACTAGACTAGTTAGTTTTATTAAAATGTTCTAGTAGTCATCTACTTGGGAGGATAGTTAATGCTTGTGCTGTTGGGGTGGCCTCATCACACCTGTCTATATTGACTACACAGTGTCCCGTAAATTACAGGAATTTTATGGGGTATTAGTAACTAAAAGGCGTTGGTGAACTTCCAGCAGACCAGAGGCTCACTCAACTTGCATATGTAGCTCTGGTGCTGAAATCTGGTGGTCCCACCTCTCCGTGCTGGCGGGCAATAATAGTGGTCTCTGTCACAACGTACTGCACAGATACACTCGAGTAAAATCACCAACTGAATGGACACCGCCTTGTTGACAACTGAAACTCACAGCTCTGCAATCAAAGTATTGGCTATGTGTCAAAATTATATTCTCTACCCACGTCTGGACACAACACGGACACAACAACCACATCATACAGACAGGTCAGATCTCTCTGACCAAACAGCACATTTACCATGGTGGTTTTACATCAGATAGGTCCTCCCAGACTATAGATTCTGAAAAATATTTATTAGTTTCCTTCCCTAAAAGTGGATAGGTAATATGTTTCATTATTCTCAACACTTGATCTGTCTTTCCTAACCCTTGCTGGAGTTTATGTATATTGTTGGTCCCTAGACCCTGACTAGGGCGGGGGGTCTAGAGCAAATCCCTACTTGTTTGTAAGGCTAGATTAGGATATGGCAGTATCAAATCACTCGAACATTAAACAATATTCAAAATATACAAAGAAATAATTTCAATCTTACCAGATTATGAATAAAGAACACAGAAATGCTAGCAAAACTCAGCTGAGCTGCTGGCTATAGTATGGCGTCCCTGAACTTATTTCACTTTCTTTCATTTGGAAATCACCACACTTTAAAATACTGTGTCTATCATCGAACAACTATTGAGGAATGGCCCCACTTGCGCGTCTGAGCGCCGATAAAATGATTGTCTGTGGCCAATCACTGCCTAGGTTTATTTCAAATTCAAATTTCCTACCCTAAAGTCATTTCAGTCATGCTTCAGTCAAGTATGGATGTTTATCTGTTAGTCTGTCCGTCTCTACTTGTTTTTTTTCAAAAACGTACTTGATTTTTGAACCAACCTTTCTCTCCCCTCCAAAATTTTGTCGTTAAAAGTTATATTTAGACACAGCTCCCACCAATGTCCCTTCGCTTCCCTACTAAGTAGATTTGAACACCTGCGTCTCAAGGTCGTGTTTTTTTGTGCAAATAGCGACACTTTTTATTTAATACAGTCTGTCGCTGATGTGAACAACACTGTCTTTTGTCATTATCTTCAATATTATCTATCCGTCTGTAAAATTAAGAACATATTAGTTCACTGCTCAGAATGGGCCATCCGGCCAGCTAATTTTTATATTCCTAACATTAATATTACGAAAAAGTTACTTTTTAATTTTTGTAATATTCCAAACATCTGCGTTCTGCCGCTGAATTCAAATCAAAGGCTTGGTATCGCAAAAGCGACCAATAAATGACTGTGGCGTAACATATCCAAGGTCCCTTCTGTCGAGTTCCTTACTTTATGTCAACTTGGGAAACGTGACTTTTCTCCGTTTCCCCCCCCCCCCCCCAATTGCGTCTCCTTAGCCTTTCTAGTCTCACGCAATCTTTCCAGTCATATTTTTTCCTTTTTATCCGCCGTTCCCCTCCTGTCTAGCAAGTCAATTTTTATGGAGGGTGATGACCCGCGGTCTGGGCGATCATGTACTATCAGCAGCCTACGCATTATGTTTTTATCCTTACATGTTATCTTTGGAGGTATTTTACCGTTGTATCTCTGTCAATTTCACTACACATCTCCCCACTTGAAAACATGCCTATGGCAAGTTCCAAAACCAGCGATACACATAGGTAAAATTACTCCTCACGTCTGCCACTACTCTAATTTTGATTACAGGGGTGCCGACTGAGGAAATCTGCACCGACATTCAATTTACGGCTTGCATAAGCGACTGGTTTCAGTTCCCCATCAGGTGAAGATGATCTTTGCAACAAAGCCCCTCCTAGTCCTACATTACTTGCATCGGTTCTTAAGACAAAGTCCTGTGTCAAATCAGGCAGTTTGAGAATAGGCTTGCTAGTGAGTTTTTCCTTTAACTCTTGGAACGCTAGTTCACATTGTGCAGTCCAAATAATTTTATATGGAAGTCCCTTGCGAGTCAGATCAGTCAGAGGAGCACAAATAGCGTTAAAATTCTTGATGTATTTCTGATAAAATCCGCATAACGACACAAATGATCGCACGTCCTTTTTTGTTTGCGGCCTAGGTGCTCTCTGCAGTTTTTCCAAGTTCTTAGGATCAGGGGTCATATTACCCTGATATACAGTGTGTCCCAAGAATTCCAACTCTTTGCATCCAATACAACATTTTGTTGGCCTAGCAGTTAAGTTCGCCTCCCGAAGTCTATCAAACAACATCTCCAGAGCTTCAATGTGTTCTTCAAATGTCTCTGTGGCGACGAGAATATCATCCATGAAATTCGTGATACATGGGTTATTCAGGGGATCCAACAATTTGCGCATCATCCTTGAAAACACACTCGGAGCATTTTTCAGTCCGAATGGTAGCATATTGAATTCATAATGTCCATCCGAAGTGCTAAAAGCCAAATAAGGTCTCACTTCAGGCTTCACTGGGATCTGGTAATAGCCTTTACTAAGATCCACCTTTGAAAAGTATTTTGCCTTGTTCAGTCTGGCAAATAACTGTTTTGTGTCTGGTAATGGATCCACTTGTCCTTCTGTGACAGCATTCAGTTTCCTGTAATCTATGCACAGTCTGTGTTCCCCAGACGGTTTTCTCAACAAAACGACACTAGAACTAAAAGATGATTCACTGTGCGAAATAATCCCCTCCTTCAACAAATACTCTATTTCTTCCTTCAATGCCTTCTCCTTCGCGAACGGAATAGAATAGGCTCTCATACAGATTGGGTTTGAGTCTACCAGTTTCATGTCATACTGTAGCAAATTTGTATGGCCTGGTTTATCTGTTAATACATCTGTATGTTCCTCCAGAACCTGTTGAACTCTCTCCCTCTGGTTTTTAGTCAGGTGCTTACTGACTTTTACCTGTGCTGCGGTTTCACAAGGATGTAATGGGTATTCATGTGAGGTGAGTGGTTCTTTTTGCATCTGGGTTGCAATAGCCAAGGTCAATAAGGGGGTGCTTTCCTGGAGTGGTCTGTCCAGATACTTCTGTAACAGGTTTACATGATAAACTTTCTCCTTCCCCTTTTTGTCAATTTTATAGTTTGTTCTAGACACCTTCTCTAGAACCGTATATGGACCTTGCCAACCAATTTGTAATTTATTCTGGCTTCCGGGTAGTAGAAGCAGCACCTTCTCTCCGACTGCCAGTTCCCTGTCCTTTGCCTTCCTATTAAAATATGCTGCATGTTTCTTCCTGGCTTGCTTCAAATTATCATTTGCCAGTTTCCATCCAGCTTTCAAACGAGTGGTCAGTTCGTTCACGTATTGATACGATGAGGTAACAGTCTCTTCCGCCTTCTCATCTGTCCAGGTCCTTAATAGAGCTTCTAATGGACCTTTTATTGGCCTCCCAAATAGCAGAGTTGCGGGAGCCATCCCGGTTGAACTATGTGGTACCTCCCGGTACGCAAACAATGCGGCGGGCAGGAATTGATCCCACAGATCCGGTTTTTCGTGTGCCAGCTTTCTCAGGATAGAAATGAGAGTCCCGTTGAACCTCTCTACCTGGCCGTTCCCTTGTGGATGGTACGGACTACAATGAAAGTGTCTGGCTTGAAATAGCTTAAAAACTTCTTCCGTTAGTTTCCCCTTGAACTGAGAACCATTATCCGTCAAGATTTGATGCGGGAATCCTAATCGGGTAAATATTGTAAGTAGTGCCTCTGCTACATGTTTTGAATCAATTGATGGCAGGGCTACCGCCTCTCCCCACATAGAACAAGTGTCCACCAGAGTAAGGATGTAACTGTTCCTCCTCTTGGTCCGAGTGAGAGGTCCTACAATATCCACTGCAACCCTCTCAAAAGGTGTTCCCACTATGGGCATTTCCCCTAGAGTTGCAGGAGCAGTCCAGTGCTTTGGAGCTACCCTTTGACATTCTGGGCAGGATTTGACATATCTTTTTATATCCTCCGTTATCCCTGGCCAGAAGTAATGACAAGCTATACGCTGTCCTGTGGCGCTGATCCCCATGTGACCACTGAAGGGAATCGCATGCCCGAGTTCCATCACTTTATCTCTATATGAAGTGGGAAGAACCAGCTGGTTGTGACCATTTGTTCCAGTTCCGGCCTTCCTGTATAAGAGTTTGTTCTTCATGAAATATTCCCCCTTGCTCGGAGGTGTGTGGCATTTGGGCAATTTTTTAAAACAGGGCTTGAGTGTCCTATCCTCAGCCTGCGCCTTCCTCATCTCCTCTGGATGAGCATTTATAGGTTCACCTTCTTCCTCCTTCTTCTGTGACCTGGTCTGCACTGTCGCCATGATCACAGGTTTCTCGGGATTCCCCAAGAAGACGTATCTACACCCCAATATCAGAGGGTAGATTGGTTCATCTATCACTGCTGCTCTGATTTCTCCCTCCACATAGCGAGTTTTCACCGTTATCCTTGCGATGGGAAGTGTCATGAGTGGTATGTCCTTAGTCGCCCCTTGTATTTCCACTGTTTCTGTGGTATACTGACTTGGGTCCACTAGGCTAGACTTCACAACTGAATCATAATCCAAACCTGTATCATAAAGGCACCTTATGGTGACCCCATTACAAATAACATCCTCACAAACTGGGGGGTGATAAGGTTCCTGTTGTCCATTAGGATTAACCTTTAATCTTCGCGTCCCCGACTTCATTGCAGCAATGTTTGAAGGTTTCCTTCTACAAAATTCGGTGTTATGGTTATCCTTCTTGCACCATTTACACCATCTTTTTCCTTGGTTCAACGGTTTTCTTTCATTGAACTTTTGGTCATTGAACTGTGAGTTTCTGTCGCGATAGTCCATTTCTTGGCCGCTCAAAGTTTGTCCTACCTTTATTTCCCTGCTCTCTATTATCAAATTTATTAAATTGCTGTGGAGCTTTAAAATTGTCTATGTGCTTCTTTTTAGCACCACTTACCTCTGCCTGAGCTGCCTGATACCTCTCAGCAACATTTAAAATTTCCCCCAACTTCTCTGCACCTTGTTCCATGAGAAATTTTCTCATGTCTGGAGCCATGGACTCTCTCAATTGCTCAATCATGATCATTTCTTTAAGATCTTGGGTCTTCCCCAGAGCCGTCCATTTCTCCAAATAGGTTTCTAGTCTAGCAGAGAATTGGTGGTATGTCTCCCCAGACAACAGTTTGGCATTTCTAAATTTCTTACGATAAAATTCACCATTCTTCTCGTACCTTAATAACAAAGCCTGCTTTAACATGTCATAATTGTCTTGGTCTTCCCTGTTCATTTTGGCAAATACTTCATAAGAAGTACCTCTCAATCCCTGTGATAGCTTTAAACTCCACCTCTCTCTCTCTAACCCATATGTAGTAGCTAATAACTCAAAACGTCCTAGGTACCCCTCTATGTCATCGTCTTTTTCAACAAAATGGTCTAAATGAAACCCCATAGCTGAGTTTGAGGCTCCCAGACTGGGCGTAGCATCTGAGGCAAAAGGTCTGGCACCATTTTCAGGAGCCGGGCCTTGTAATTCCAGCTCCCTTAGTCGTAATTCGTGCTCCCTTTGCAACCTTCTATCTTCTGCCTCCCTTTCGGCAGTCAACCTTTTTTTCTTCTGCCTCCCTTTGCTGTCGTTTTTCTTCTGCCTCCCTTTGCTGTCGTTTTTCTTCTGCCTCCCTTTGCTGTCGTTTTTCTTCTGCCTCAATCTGCAGCCTCTTAATTTCTCTATCAGCCTCAATTTGTAACCTCTTCTCTTCAGCTACCTTTCTATCTTCCCTTTCAATATATTTATCACATTCAGCCGTTACATATTGAATTAAAATCGGACCATCCATTCCCATCTCCTTTGCGGTCAGCACAGCAGCTGATCGGAATTTTGCTAGCTCCGCCATACTTTTCAGACAATATAATAATATACAAGCTAAATCTCTAACCAGTAAATACACTAAGTACTTCTTATGACTATAGTCTAACTAATTCTAACTAACCAGTTAACTAATTAATTATCACTGGCTGTGAAGATTCACCAACTTTTATCTGCAGGGACACTTTTAATTTTAAAGGGAATTTCACAATTTTTTTTTCCCTTAATTTTATTTCTCCAACCAGGAGATCCTAATATTACTGTTGGGCTAATTATCCCTGGACAAGACCCCAATGTATGTAGTGGGTTTGATGGTATTGTATGATGGTGATATTACTAAATGTAATGTATGAGGCCAGCTGTGAAGGCTCCTGAGATAAAATGTAGTTGTGAATTGTCAGAAGGCCTTTCTTGCTACCACTACGACCTCACACTTAATTTTTTTTTTGTAATGAAGGTAGCTATGTAAAATGTCTAGGGTAATGATATGTAATGTGGTGTGATAGTATAGATACACCCACAGATATTTAAGCAGACTAATGATATTTAACAAATATTATAATACACTGAACTAACTCAAGAGTGTAAAATTTTTGATTGAATTATATTACATTTATTTGTTCTGGATCAAGTTTTATGTTGACCAGAACTTTTTTTTTTTTTTTTTAAAAAGGATTTAAAAATTATGAAAGAAATGCATGGAATGTTACATAATAAATGCAAGAGTGTACATATATAAGTACTAGACTAGTTAGTTTTATTAAAATGTTCTAGTAGTCATCTACTTGGGAGGATAGTTAATGCTTGTGCTGTTGGGGTGGCCTCATCACACCTGTCTATATTGACTACACAGTGTCCCGTAAATTACAGGAATTTTATGGGGTATTAGTAACTAAAAGGCGTTGGTGAACTTCCAGCAGACCAGAGGCTCACTCAACTTGCATATGTAGCTCTGGTGCTGAAATCTGGTGGTTCCCACCTCTCCGTGCTGGCGGGCAATAATAGTGGTCTCTGTCACAACGTACTGCACAGATACACTCGAGTAAAATCACCAACTGAATGGACACCGCCTTGTTGACAACTGAAACTCACAGCTCTGCAATCAAAGTATTGGCTATGTGTCAAAATTCTATTCTCTACCCACGTCTGGACACAACACGGACACAACAACCACATCATACAGACAGGTCAGATCTCTCTGACCAAACAGCACATTTACCATGGTGGTTTTACATCAGATAGGTCCTCCCAGACTATAGATTCTGAAAAATATTTATTAGTTTCCTTCCCTAAAAGTGGATAGGTAATATGTTTCATTATTCTCAACACTTGATCTGTCTTTCCTAACCCTTGCTGGAGTTTATGTATATTGTTGGTCCCTAGACCCTGACTTGGGCGGGGGGTCTAGAGCAAATCCCTACTTGTTTGTAAGGCTAGATTAGGATATGGCAGTATCAAATCACTCGAACATTAAACAATATTCAAAATATACAAAGAAATAATTTCAATCTTACCAGATTATGAATAAAGAACACAGAAATGCTAGCAAAACTCAGCTGAGCTGCTGGCTATAGTATGGCGTCCCTGAACTTATTTCACTTTCTTTCATTTGGAAATCACCACACTTTAAAATACTGTGTCTATCATCGAACAACTATTGAGGAATGGCCCCACTTGCGCGTCTGAGCGCCGATAAAATGATTGTCTGTGGCCAATCACTGCCTAGGTTTATTTCAAATTCAAATTTCCTACCCTAAAGTCATTTCAGTCATGCTTCAGTCAAGTATGGATGTTTATCTGTTAGTCTGTCCGTCTCTACTTGTTTTTTTTTTTTTTCAAAAACGTACTTGATTTTTGAACCAACCTTTCTCTCCCCTCCAAAATTTTGTCGTTAAAAGTTATATTTAGACACAGCTCCCACCAATGTCCCTTCGCTTCCCTACTAAGTAGATTTGAACATCTGCGTCTCAAGGTCGTGTTTTTTTGTGCAAATAGCGACACTTTTTATTCCATACAGTCTGTCGCTGATGTGAACAACACTGTCTTTTGTCATTATCTTCAATATTATCTATCCGTCTGTAAAATTAAGAACATATTAGTTCACTGCTCAGAATGGGCCATCCGGCCAGCTAATTTTTATATTCCTAACATTAATATTACGAAAAAGTTATTTTTTAATTTTTGTAATATTCCAAACATCTGCGTTCTGCCGCTGAATTCAAATCAAAGGCTTGGTATCGCAAAAGCGACCAATAAATGACTGTGGCGTAACATATCCAAGGTCCCTTCTGTCGAGTTCCTTACTTTATGTCAACTTGGGAAACGTGACTTTTCTCCGTTTCCCCCCCAATTGCGTCTCCTTAGCCTTTCTAGTCTCACGCAATCTTTCCAGTCATATTTTTTCCTTTTTATCCGCCGTTCCCCTCCTGTCTAGCAAGTCAATTTTTATGGAGGGTGATGACCCGCGGTCTGGGCGATCATGTACTATCAGCAGCCTAAGCATTATGTTTTTATCCTTACATGTTATCTTTGGAGGTATTTTACCGTTGTATCTCTGTCAATTTCACTACAGTGAGATCCTTTGTCTCATTATGTGGTTTCTACCAAAAGTATATCAAAAACTTTAATTCCATATGTGCACCGTTAACTGATTTGACACGTAAAGGACATCCAGATCGAATTACATGGACTCCACAATGCGAATTCGCTTACCAGGAATTGAAGGAAAAGCTCACAAGTAAACCTATTTTGAAATTACCTGACTTAAGTCAAGAATTCATTGTAAGGACGGATGCCAGTAATATTGGGTTAGGTGCTACTCTGCTACAGAAATCAGATGCATTGGATGGGTAATTAAGCCCAGTGGCATATGCTAGCAGAAAGTTGAATAAAGCTGAAACCAATTACTCAACTAGCGAAAAAGAATGTCTTGCAGTAATATGGGCGATAAAGAAATTCAATATTTATCTGTATGGGAAGGCATTTAAGTTGCAAACGGATCACAAACCCTTGTCGTTTCTAGCGCAGGCTAGACATGAAAATTCTAGATTACTCCGTTGGTCATTACTGATGCAGCCATATGAGTTTAGCATAGAGTATATAAGTGGAATAACAAATCTGGGAGCGGATTTTTTAAGCCGCCATCCGTGTGATTAGAATCACCGTAAGCCCCAGAAATAATAATAAATTTCTCTATGTGTATATAGAATTATAGACTGACATATAACGTCTGTTTTAAGAGGGGAGAATTTGTCGTGAAACATTCTAAATCCACATATATAAATTAAAAAGTAAATGTAAAGCCTAACACATAAATTCAATAAAAGGAAAGAAGAATGGTAAAGAACAGTGCTGTCACAATGACTGTACTCGAGATCCCCCTTTTTATGCTTCGTCTGCATATTCTCACGCTTTCACGTTGATAGTAAAGCCTACTATATCAATACACGCTTTCTACAATAACACGTGTACTGCATTTCTAAGAAAAACCTTGAGCTAGGCACCCTGCGTAATGCCCTAAATTAATACTTCCATTAATTTCATTTTATACACGGCGTGATGAAAAGACAGATGAACTTAGGATAGAGAGAAGGGAGGGCTGAAAGCAGGAACGCATGCCACACTAAACACGCGTCTCGCGATATACAATTAATGCCACCCACCCCTAGCATAAGGCCAGAAGCAATAACTTTTTTTCAAATCGACAGTGATAAAAAACACTACCCATACGAGAGTTAGGTTTAAAAACTTACAAAACGCTTATTAGGAAACATGACATTCTACTGTTTTATGTCTAAAATCCTGACATTAGTCTGACAGTACAGCAGGACAGGTGGCGGTTCTAAACATAAAAAAAATAAAAAAAACAAATACACGACTATCCTAGAAAATACATATTTTGAACGCAGCCACTTAGCTCCCTTAAATTTGTATATTTGGGTTCCTTAGGACTTGCTGACAAATAATATGTTAAGTGTTAAGCAAATAGTCTAGGAATTAACAAATTATAGCCAAAAGAAATAGTGAGGGTGTCAGACAACACCAAAATCAGAATCGCTCAGTGGCAGATTTTGAAACCACCATTGTACGGGAAATAGGTCCCCATGTTAAATCCTATTTGATTGGAGCGCAGTAAATGTAAGGCGAAACACGATTAGTCGGACTACAAATACTAATTTTTTGTTGTTAGGGGAAACAGTAGTAGAGGTACTTTTTTGAAAAGCTGTGTAAACATGGCACGATTGGTTAGACCCGCCAATATAGTCAATTAGAAGCGTCAGTTCAGCACCACATTTTCAAATAAACTTTCTAAAGCAACAGTGCGTTGAGATTCAGCTTATATTTTTCTAAATAAAAGCCTGAGACAGCGGCAGGTCGGATTTTGTGCCATATTCATTGCCAGTCAACGTAATTGTGTATTATTTCCATGAATTGTGGTAAGCTTGAAATATTTGATATCTTTTTAATGAAAATTGTATGTAAATTGATAATTTATGTCTGTATATGTGTGTGATTCAGTAGCGAACATGAGGCAAAGCCTATATAGTGCTCCAACCTGAACAGAAGGTGTCGGAGAAAAGTAAAACTGCATGGAATTGCCAAACAGTACACTGACACCTATCTTATTGACTAGAAAGAACTAATGCTGGAATTGCAGAGGCGTAGTAACCATTAAGGAGGAGTATACTGGTGTAAATTGTTTCAGATGAAGATAGCAGTTGGCCTACCGCTCTGAACTCAGTGTTTGTTATGTATTGTGTTCAGTCTGGAAATAGATTATAAATTAGTTCTGAAATAGGAGGTACAACCTTCTTGTTTCAGGGACCGTGGTCCTAAAGTTATTGAGCAGCACCTGGTCTGAGCTTTGCTGAATCTAGAGGCTGACAGCATACTCCTGGGTCCAGATAGCGACTAGTGAGGTGTCTCCTGAACACCGGGAAGATCGAGCAGAGGAGTCTTTTCCTGCCGCCATCACGAAAGATAAGCTTCTGTGGCCAGAAGAGCTCAACATTATGTGTCCCCCTCAAAAATTGACATTATAGTAAAACAGAGGGACAATACCTTGTTTAAATTGAAAGGAACTGTGAACTTTTCCCCATACGATTTCCAAGATAAACAAACACTTGAAGTCATGATGACAAATAACAACATAGCTTGAAAAACAAAACCAGTATTACCTCATAGTACTACTACACAACTGACACACATAGGATAATACTAATACAATATGTCACTACAAGGTTCATATTTATAAATTATGTACATATAAATTGTGATTACATTTGATTGTGATTCCTGGTTCACTGTGTAGTTGAATCAGGATATATATTAGTGAAAGTAATTAATACATATATATTTGAACTTTTACCATTGACTCAATTAAGATAGTCTTATAGAGTGTTAACTGTGTGTGAGTGTCACAGTGTTGTCAAGTGTGGTGGAATAAATTAAAATGTTTATATGTCTGTTGTTGTTGTGATTTACACTTCATCATTTACATAACCCTAGACATTTAACGTAGTCATCACAATATTCCAGAATAATTCTGACTGAGGTATAAATGTGGTAGCAAGTAAGGTTATCTGTAAAACACTATACCTATTAGATACAGATACCTTCACAGCTGATCTCAGTCAGTACACTAAGTCCCCTATAAGTATTTATAACATACCACTTTACCACAGTAAACTTAGTCTAATTCTGCCCGCTAATAAATACACGACGTTTTCCCACCGTATTTCCACAAACACAGCCTACACACTGTCAATAACATTGATATCAGACACTAAACATTTGTAACTTCGGTGTTCCCTGGTTTAAGATAAATGATATTATCTCCATTATGTTAATGCATTAAGCAAGTCTGGCATTGGATTTAAATAAGATAAGAGACCAGTTCCCAGACCTTTTGACAGAGATGATAATAAGTTGTTTTTTTTTGTTTAAGCTCCCAATAGTAACGTCATAAATTTTTGTGTTGATTGGCTGGAGTCACGCAAATTTTAACCGTATTTTCCCCCACAGTGAGATCTGTTGCAATTCAGCCGTGTCCTAAAATTCATGTCAGTCCAACGACGTTATTTCAGTGTCAGTTTTCACAGACACCGAAGGAAGTAAACATATTAAGTGTCAAAGAGGCAGTGTCTGAGCGTGCGTTATGAGGTACTTTACGTGGCAGACTGAAGCAACAAACGATACGCAGGACTAACAGATATAACTAGCGGTATGTGAAGGGAATAGTCAGGTGGGCAAAGCCGAACAGTTGAGAGTTATGATTACTGTACACCAATCAGTGTGAGATAACATGTGAGATTTCCACATATGTACACACACAAACAAGAAAAAAGAAGAGAAACGGAGAGTGAACACGAAAACCGTAATTGCATATTGCATACTGTCGTAGGCTAGTGAAATGTTATTCATATGACTACACTAGGTCCAGCGATAAGAGGTGGGGTTACCAATTCCCTACCCCGCTGCCTTTGCCTTCCCTAATTCAACTCAGGTATCCATTTACAGTTTTGAACCCGCAACCTAGTAATTTTGCAACAAGCAGCAAGCGCTCCAACGGCTCTGCCGATCGGCAAAACGAATCAAGTATTTGGTCAAGTACAGTAGACATTCAAAAATCCGGCAACCTCCGGACCTGAGGAGTGCCGGATTTTTGAAAATGCGGATTTTTTATGGTTATATATTCTGTATATATTTAACAGAAAATGACTACCTGTACACTTTATCTGCGATCGACAATGCACGATGTTTACGTTTTACACCACTTCTTTTATTTGCTGAATCCATAATGGGGCTAAACAGCAGCAAATAAATGATAAAATGAGAAGGAATGAGCAGGAATGCCTGTTAACACGTGCAAGCAAGACCCAACAGCTGCATCAAAACATAAACTGCTCCAGAAAACAGTGGCGCGCCAACGCGGTAAATTTAAAAATGCGCTCCGAAATCCATGCCGGAAATCTGAAGGAACCGGATTATCGATGGCCGGATTTTTGAATGTCAACTGTACCAACATATGTGTGTACGCGTATGTGTAGGTAAGTCTTCTTCTCTCACATTTAATCTCCCCCAGTCTTCCTGTCCCACGTCATCAGCTCCAGGCCTTCAACAAACATGATATCCAGTCTTCCTGTCCCACGTCATCAGCTCCAGGACTTCAACAAACATGATATCCAGTCTTCCTGTCCCACGTCATCAGCTCCAGGCCTTCAACAAACATGATATCCAGTCTTCCTGTCCCACGTCATCAGCTCCAGGCCTTCAACAAACATGATATCCAGTCTTCCTGTCCCAGTCATCAGCTCCAGGCCTTCAACAAACATGATATCCAGTCTTCCTGTCCCACGTCATCAGCTCCAGGACTTCAACAAACATGATATCCAGTCTTCCTGTCCCACGTCATCAGCTCCAGGCCTTCAACAAACATGATATCCAGTCTTCCTGTCCCACGTCATCAGCTCCAGGCCTTCAACAAACATGATATCCAGTCTTCCTGTCCCAGTCATCAGCTCCAGGCCTTCAACAAACATGATATCCAGTCTTCCTGTCCCACGTCATCAGCTCCAGGCCTTCAACAAACATGATACCAAGCCTTCTGGCCCACGTCATCAGCTCCAGGCCTTCAACAAACATGATATCCAGTCTTCCTGTCTCACGTCATCAGCTCCAGGCCTTCAACAAACATGATATCCAGTCTTCCTGTCCCACGTCATCAGCTCCAGGACTTCAACAAATATGATATCCAGTCTTCCTGTCTCACGTCATCAGCTCCAGGCCTTCAACAAACATGATATCCAGTCTTCCTGTCCCACGTCATCAGCTCCAGGCCTTCAACAAACATGATATCCAGTCTTCCTGTCCCAGTCATCAGCTCCAGGCCTTCAACAAACATGATATCCAGTCTTCCTGTCCCACGTCATCAGCTCCAGGCCTTCAACAAACATGATATCCAGTCTTCCTGTCTCACGTCATCAGCTCCAGGCCTTCAACAAACATGATATCCAGTCTTCCTGTCTCACGTCATCAGCTCCAGGCCTTCAACAAACATGATATCCAGTCTTCCTGTCCCACGTCATCAGCTCCAGGCCTTCAACAAACATGATATCCAGTCTTCCTGTCCCACGTCATCAGCTCCAGGCCTTCAACAAACATGATATCCAGTCTGCCTGCCCCACGTCATCAGCTCCAGGCCTTCAACAAACATGATATCTAGTCTTCCTGTCCCACGTCATCAGCTCCAGGCCTTTAATAAACATGATATCCAGTCTTCATGTTCCACGTCATCCGCTCCAGGCCTTCAACAAACATGATATCCAGTCTTCCTGTCCCACGTCATCAGCTCCAGGCCTTCAACAAACATGATATCCAGTCTTCCTGTCCCACGTCATCAGCTCCAGGTCTTCAACAAACATGATATCCAGTCTTCCTGTCCCACGTCATTAGCTCCAGGCCTTCAACAAACATGATATCCAGTCTTCCTGTCCCACGTCATCAGCTCCAGGCCTTCAACAAACATGATATCCAGTCTTCCTGTCCCACGTCATCAGCTCCAGGACTTCAACAAACATGATATCCAGTCTTCCAGTCCCGCGTCATCAGCTCCAGGCCTTCAACAAACATGATATCCAGTCTTCCTGTCTCACGTCATCAGCTCCAGGCCTTCAACAAACATGATATCCATTCTTCCTGTCCCACGTCATCAGCTCCAGGCCTTCAACAAACATGATATCCAGTCTTCCTGTCCCGCGTCATCAGCTCCAGACCTTCAACAAACATGATATCCAGTCTTCCTGTCCCACGTCATCAGCTCCAGGCCTTCAACAAACATGATATACAGTCTTCCTGTCCCACGTCATCAGCTCCAGGCCTTCAACAAACAGGATATCCAGCCTTCCTGTACCACGTCATCAACTCCAGGCCTTCAACAAACATGATATCCAGTCTTCCTGTTCCACGTCATCAGCTCCAGGCCTTCAACAAACATGATATCCAGTCTTCCTGTCCCACGTCATCAGCTCCAGGCCTTCAACAAACATGATATCCAGTCTTCCTGTCTCACGTCATCAGCTCCAGGCCTTCAACAAACATGATATCCAGTCTTCCTGTCCCACGTCATCAGCTCCAGGCCTTCAACAAACATGATATCCAGTCTTCCTGTCCCACTTCATCAGCTCCAGGCCTTCAATAAACATGATATCCAGTCTTCCTGTCCCAGTCATCAGCTCCAGGCCTTCAACAAACATGATATCCAGTCTTCCTGTCCCACGTCATCAGCTCCAGGCCTTCAACAAACATGATATCCAGTCTTCCTGTCCCAGTCATCAGCTCCAGGCCTTCAACAAACATGATATCCAGTCTTCCTGTCCCACGTCATCAGCTCCAGGCCTTCAACAAATATGATATCCAGTCTTCCTGTCCCAGTCATCAGCTCCAGGCCTTCAACAAACATGATATCCAGTCTTCCTGTCCCACGTCATCAGCTCCAGGCCTTCAACAAACATGATATATAGTCTTCCTGTCCCACGTCATCAGCTCCAGGCCTTCAACAAACATGATATCCAGTCTTCCTGTCTCACGTCATCAGCTCCAGGCCTTCAACAAACATGATATCCAGTCTTCCGGTCCCACGTCATCAGCTCCAGGCCTTCAACAAACATGATATCCAGTCTTCCTGTCTCACGTCATCAGCTCCAGGCCTTCAACAAACATGATATCCTGTCTTCCTGTCTCACGTCATCAGCTCCAGGCCTTCAACAAACATGATATCCAGTCTTCCTGTCCCACGTCATCAGCTCCAGGCCTTCAACAAACATGATATCCAGTCTTCCTGTCTCACGTCATCAGCTCCAGGCCTTCAACAAACATGATATCCAGTCTTCCTGTCTCACGTCATCAGCTCCAGGCCTTCAACAAACATGATATCCAGTCTTCCTGTCCCACGTCATCAGCTCCAGGCCTTCAACAAACATGATATCCAGTCTTCCTGTCTCACGTCATCAGCTCCAGGCCTTCAACAAACATGATATCCAGTCTTCCTGTCTCACGTCATCAGCTCCAGGCCTTCAACAAACATGATATCCTGTCTTCCTGTCTCACGTCATCAGCTCCAGGCCTTCAACAAACATGATATCCAATCTTCCTGTCCCACGTCATCAGCTCCAGACCTTTCTATGTCTTCTTCACCCTCGTCATGTCTGTCCCCAGATCTCTTCTCCTTGGTCATCCTCTACCTCTCCTACCCTGGGGATTCTAGAACAAGGACTGCCTTGTCATTCTAACAATAGGTTTTCTCAATGTGTGTCCAACCAATTTCTCAATGTGTGTCCTATCCATTTCTTAATGTGTGTCCGATCAATTTCTCAATGTGTGTCCAACCAATTTCTCAATGTGTGTCCAATCAATTTCTCAATGTGTGTCCAACCAATTTCTCAATGTGTGTCCAACCAATTTCTCAATGTGTGTCCGATCAATTTCTCAATGTGTGTCCTATCAATTTCTTAATGTGTGTCCGATCAATTTCTCAATGTGTTCCAACCAATTTCTCAATGTGTGTCCTACCAATTTCTCAATGTGTGTCCTATCAATTTCTCAATGTGTGTCCTATCAATTTCTCAATGTGTGTCCTATGAATTTCTCAATGTGTGTCCTATGAATTTCTCAATGTGTGTCCTATCAATTTCTCAATGTGTGTCATATCAATCTCCAGCTTCTTGTTCACCTCTCTATCCATTAGTGCTTGTTTAACTCTTGTCATCGGTATCACATTAGTGATCTTGGCCTTCTATTTTACGAAAGAATCCATTTATAAAAACCGGTAGCATTTTGGCTTTTGTTTTTGAGAGGAGTTACAGTGGCAGTAATGTCAAGGAAGTTGGCAAATATATTGGAGATGTGAGAGGTGACCTTAATAGTCGGATGGAAGTTATTCCTTAATAGTCGAATGGAAGTTATTCCTTAATAGTCAAATGAAAGTTATTCTTTAATAGTCGGATGGACGTTATTCACGAAGCTAATGAACCTTGACCAATAACCTGAAAATTATTTTATGAAGATATGGTCATGACTTCACTGAAGTCTGTTGCCTTCAATCTAGTTATTTATTGCCTATATTGCTTCAGTCAGCCACGTTGTAAATAAAGCTTCAGCCAAACCACTTTTTGTAATCTTGCAGGGTTGGTTTCTGAGGTAAATGCTTTACGTGACGACGTGTCCAATTTCATGCACGACCTTACATTAGTCGTCTACTACGGCATCACAAGTGGAGGACGGTTCGATTCTTTGTGAGGTTTTTCTTTCCTCCTCATGACAGATCGTTGAAAACTAATTCTGTATTTGTTAAATGTTATAATTAAGTCTTTCCAAAATTTATGTTACTGAGGTCTTTGGTTACTCCTGTCCATCCTGTTACGCGCGAGCTGTTTCTTTTTAAGTTTCCCGCAGTTCCCGGGCGTCTCTGGGAGATAAATAAATAACAGACCTATAGCTCTCTCAGGAATATGAAGCGGCGACTAAAATGACGTGGCCGATATGAAGAGGCAGCTAATATGAAGCGGCTTATATGAAGAAGCAACTAATATGAAATGGCTAATATGAAGAGGCAATTCATTCAATACCATAATTCCCGCCGTAAGTACTTCGGTCGGTCGGTCGGTCACACTTTGCACACCGTCATTTGCGCACTTTTTCTATTTTCGAGAGAGTTTATTAACTTTCAACCACAGCTAAGGGGTGCAACTGTGGTTAAAAGTTAGACAATAATTGTATTGTTTCCCCTTATATGTCCTCTCCCGAAAATAGAAAAAGTGCGCAAATGATGGTGTGCATGAACAGTTTGATTATGGAAAGAAGCCAACAACACAATTGATAAATAGTACATGAAATGGAGTTTCGTCAAAGTTCAAACGTTGTTCTCAGAGGCAGTAAGTCGACCATAGCTTCTCAGAGGCAGTAAGTCGACCAGGGCAAGATTTTAAAAGATGCACGAACAATTACGAGACATGTTGTCATAAAAGAAATGTTAGTTATTTAGTCCATTTACGGTCCATTAGATCATTATCACTGCTCCACATGTCATTTAGGTAAGGTTACTCCATGTCTTCATATTTAATACATCTATATAATTTTCACTACAAATATCTAATGACGGTCGCCTGCAATGAAATGAACACAGTAGTGATAGTACCGTCTGTGTAATAGATGTAACAGAAACAACAAACTATAATTAATAACCTGTCAATGTTGACGGGTTATTGCTAGTTAATATGAAGTGGCTGATATGAAGAGGCAACTAATATTAAGTGGCTTATATGAAGAGGCAACTAATTTGAAGTGGCGACTAATATGAAGAGGCAACTAATTTGAAGTGGCGACTAATATGAAGTGGCTTATATGAAGAGGCAACTAAAATGAAGTGGCTGATATGAAGAGGCAACTAATATGACGTGGCTGAAATGACGAGACAACTAATATGATATGGCTGAAATGAAGTTGCTGAGATGAAGTGGCTGATATGAAGAGGCGACTAAAATGAAGCGGCTGGCGAACTCGTCTTGTCAAAAAAAATGTTATAGAAACCATCACTGCAAAATGGCATACATGATGTGGTGTAGGCTGGTTGCCAAGAGACCAGCAGCAATGGTGTCTTCGTCTTCCTTATGGAAGGACAAGAAAAATGATGATGTGTCAATCAAGACATCGTTAAATTTATTAGTAAATTCTTGTATTATCATCACCATGGTGATTAATTAATGGCGTTTAGACAATATCATGCTTTTTTTTCATATTTGTTCCGTTTAAAGCAGTGCTTAAACAAACGTTGAAAGGAAACGTTAGAATTACTGAACGTTCGGATTAAGTAATAGAAAAGAGAAATAATTTAAAGAACTCAAACTTGCTTTCTTTGCACTAGATCTAATGTTTGTTGATATAACCAACTATGTTGGTATGTTGGTATAATCACTGCTCACCTATGCCATTTAGCACTTAACACTAAAGAACCTACACGGAGCCACATGAATTAACTTGATATATAGAAAAGGATTTTAGAGTTATCTACCCTTCCAAGATGGAGGTGAAATTCTTTTTCTCACCTTAGACGCCGAAAGAAAAACACCAGGAATGTGTATATTTCGATGGATAGTACCATGTTATGTTAAATTATAGAATAAAAGATACATCAGAGTATCTAGTGGTGTAGATATTTTCCTATAACTGACCTCGAAACCCTCGAATCGGTCGGTTGGATAGGAGGGTTGATCAGAGAGTTAACAAGTCACTATCGTAAAACAAGCGATTGTTACCGAAACAGAACCAGGCTCGACAGTAAACATGACTCATTCTAATATCTTGGGGGCTAAGGAGATTTTTAAAATTGGATACTGGAATGTAAGAACTATGTATCAAGACGGAAGCTAAGAGGAGTGGCGTCACAACGAACAACCTGGAGAGCACTGGTTTCTGCCTTATGCGCCGTGTTTGGTGCTTAAAGAATTTATTATTATTATAGATAAGGTTAAGACCAGGTCTAATCACAATCATCATTCTTTTGTGCAAACCAGGCTCTTGTGACCTGATAATTTTTAGCAAATGAGTTTTTAGGCGACAATTCACGTTTTGCTGTCAGTTTTGTCCACCCATATGGTGCTAGCAAACAGACGAGCATGTGAGAAATCAAACATTGTGTGTAAGGTTACATTATAAGGGCGACACTCGCCACAAGGTTTATAACCAATGAAATTCGCTGACAAGAAAATATGAACAGTTGTTTCCCTTCACTTATCATTATCTTGTCTATCTGTCTATCCCTCTATCTATCTATCTATCTATCTATCTATCTATCTATCTATCTATCTATCTATCTATCTATCTATCTATCTATCTATCTATCTATCTATCTATCTATCTATCTATCTAGTACTGTTGTGCCTCATCCAAGCGTGTCTGATGTTCACTGTAGTCAGATCCCATGTTCTTTATTTCAGTCAGTTTTTCTTTCATCACAATATGCCGTTTTATAGATGACTGTTTGACTTATATTTTGTGTTTACTTGAACGTCATTCTAGTTTTAGTTGTATCGTTTACCATTAATATGAGTGTCATCTTGTTTATTAATGTACTATTGAGTGTTCATGTGAGTGTCATTTTGTTTGTTCATGTACTATTGAGTGTTCATATGAGTGTCATTTTGTTTGTTCATGTACTATTGAGTGTTCATATGAGTGTCATTTTGAATGTTAATGTACTATTGAGTGTTCAAATGAGTGTTATTTTGTTTGTTAATGTACTATTGAGTGTTCAAATGATTGTCATTTTGTTTGTTATTGTACTACTGAGTGTTCATATGCGTATCATTGTGTTTCTTAGTGTACTATTGAGTGTACTATTCCCTGCCCACACTGTCCAAGATCTTTCCAGGCCCGCACCGGGCTCATCAGTCACCTTCGTACCCATAGACTAACCTAACATATTCTTAAATAATTGGATGAACAGAGTGGTCTTCATCACCCGTGATGGACGAACAACCACATTGAGTGTTTATATGAGTGTCATTTTGTTTGTTCATGTACTATTGAGTGTTCATATGAGTGTCATTTTGTGTGTTCATGTACTATTGTGTGTTCACATGAGTGTCATTTTATATGTTAATGTACTATTGAGTATTCATGAGCGTCATTTTGTTTGATAATGTACTATTGAGTGTTCACATGAGTGCCATTTTGTTTGTTAATGTACTATTGAGTGTTCACATGAGTGTCATTTTGTTTGTTCATTTACTGCTCAGTGTTCACGTGAGTGGTATTCTTGTTTTGGTTGCACCGTTTAGCCTTCAAATGTGTGTCATTCTTGTTGCAATGCTCCAGAAATGAGCATCTCAATTAACTCTTTAAAAAGCCCATCTCCTGGACTTCTCGTAAAGGAATATTTAAAATAATTGGGTAAAGGTGAAAGGGAGAGCCTCTGACGCCTGTCACATGATGCTTCAGGGTACAGGAGATGAACGTCATTCTTGTTAGGGTTAGGTGTACAGAAAGTCTCTGATTTTAAATTTGTGGTTGAAAATTATTTCAGGTAAAAGTACACAAGTATTTTTTAACAGTACAGCACTTTTCTAATTTGACTTAGACCAAGGTGATTTAAACCACGAGACTTATTATAAATCACCTACAGATTCATTAATATGTAGTTTATTAACACAAGCGTGCGATTGGCATTGTGCGTAGACCTCTTGCTGCAGTTATAGGTAACAGGTTATGTAACCTGATAGCGCACGCTCCACTCTATAAAACTGTGATTGGGTACCTGACTCTGCTCTTAAGATAGGGAAAGCAAAGACAGCGAGGAAATGAACTGGTCACCCCCACCTCATAAAGCTGGACCTAGTACAGTGAAGTCTCTAACAGTGAAATTCTCTACGGCAGTATCTGCTGTGAGACAACCCAAAAGTAACAAATAAAAAACCAGAATAAATGTTGGCTTGCACGTGAATAGTTCCCCGGGGTCTCTGGAGAGAAAATAATGAATGTTCCCTCACGCGCTGTTGTTGTCACACTTTTACCATCACGAGCAAGTAACTTACGTATATTTCGAAGCAGAAGCAAGGATATCTAGCTTGTCTCTCGTTTTGCGATATTCTGTTTACTCCTAACGTCTGAGAGAAAACTGTGACTTGGTCATGTAAACGATGTCAGAACTCGACCCTGTACTTGTTGATCACGTCTACGACAGATGGAGAGAATATGTCCCACAGATCACGCTATACCAACAGTCACGTTCTAACTCTGAACAGGAAGTGACGTTGAATAAAATGACCCGGAACAGGAAGTATTGTCGCTGATATTTGAAAGAGTGCTATTTCATGTTTGTCCAATCCGCCGGGACAATAATGGATGTAGTCCTAGACAGATGGTTGGCTTCATAATGTGTTGTTGAGTTTTCTGCGTACATAATTACTGAGGCCGTTTGTTTGTTTGCATGTCAAATTTCTTTCGTCTGTTATTGATTATCAAGAGCTTTTAGTAAATAATTATGATTCGAGGATTAGAAGGATAATTATTTTTACTCGTGTGTGATCAGAAAGTATTAACACCTATTTCCCTAGCAAATCAAGTAAGGACGAGATTCATGAAGTGTTACAGAGAATGAATACTGGTGTCTGGGTATGAGCCACAGACAACCAATAGACAGACGGGAAAAACTAACAACAGCAATAAAAATGTAATTATACATAAGAATACCATGATCAGTTATGAAATTAAATAAAACGTTACAAGAAAATAGCATTAAAAGATTACTGCTAACAAAGACAGAAACGACGAGAAGCAAAAAACCAAACAAAGGCCATATTCATTAGTAAAGACTGCAGAAAGAAAAACCACAACGGGAAAGGTCGATGGTAAAAAGTAGCAAATAAAATAAGGAAAATGCAGTATATTGTTCTATATCAAGTATGTGTGCACGTGATATGTCACATATAGCGTTTACCTCGTATGCGCTGCTGTTTTATTTATGCTTAGTTTGATTTGGTTTTTAAGGGCTATCTTCACTGCACAATGATAACTCCAACAATGCTCCGATCTCCTCCCGTAGATCACACAAGGAGGATCTTAGCACAGTGCATGAACTACGTAGCACCGGCGAGGACTCCAATGTGTGTATACAGGAATCACACATTCTATAAATATTTTTGTGATGGGTAGGTTTACTAATTTTTGAATTTTGTCGCATGGCCTATTCTTTACGAGTCCCAACTGCCGAGGGTTTTTAAACGTGCGCAACTTGCACATGGGACCTCCTATTTTTTTTTTCGCCCGTATCCGAGAAGGCTAGGAATCCGATCTCCCTACCCAAGACATCAAGGGGGAGTAAGTATAAGATCATTAAGAACCACTGGTTCTGAAAACGTTTCCATCAATTAAAGTCCATGCGCTGGGAGCGAACCCGGTACCTTTAGAACTAGAGGTGGACCTCTAAGCCACTCCAACCCCTATATATCCTAATATATAGAAACATATATTTCGGTGAAACACCTTCGTCAGCTTAAACACCATGTCAGAACAACAGAAACTGTAAATGAGCAAAAGTGAACCGCCCAAATTTTTTTTTTAATGCACATTTAGAACCGTTGGCCAAATTCGGTCATTATCTACTGTAAAACAAGATTGGCGCTTGTGATATCGACTTCACTGTCAGCTTAATGAAAAGTACACTGGCTTCCAGCTCAGCGGCCATGGTTCGATCCCCAGTTGAGGTGGGATTTTTTAGACCGCAAACGGCTCCGGGGCTAACCCAGCCTCATAAATTGCGTACCAGTGCAACTCTTGGAAGGTTAAGGCGGCCGGCGTGACGCTGACTATATCACCCTTATTGTACCGTATGGTCAAGAAAATACGGGCTTAATACCATATTTCCAATATGCCTCAATAAGTATGTTACGGGATCCTAATGAAAAGTTAGTCGTTGTACAACGCTGCTTGCTGTTTTGTCTGCTATTATTGTTCTGGGTTCTAAGAGGAAGATATCAGGGATGAGATATCAATAAATAATTATTTTTCTTTAAAGATACTTGGAAAAGTTACGTTAGCGACAGGCAGATACATAAATGAACCGACAGGTACTAGTCTAAATCCACAAAAAGAGATATTACATTATGAACACGACAATGCGATTTGAAAGTCAACAAAATGTAAGTACCCGGCGTTGTGCGGTTGGTTCTAATAACAGTTTGAAGAAACTAAGAGCAGCACGATTTCTGAAAATGTACAAATCAAGCTAAGATATTTAGTTTTTATTCATATTGGTTACTCTTTTAATTCATCTAAGTAAAAAACAAAAATTAGATTTTAGATTGTTTTCGTAAATTAAAAAAGTTTTCCAGGATCTCAGATTTTTCTGTGAATTCAAGACACTTCTGGATGATAATCACATATATTCGTTGATATTATTTTATTGACAGATTGGTTCCCTTAGCAATAGGGATTGAGATTACGTCTCAAGCTGTCATTAAAAACAACCAAATAAATGTACAATTTTCTGTGTGTCTGACTACGGGGCTCTTAAACCATAAATCCGTGCATTATGAAACCCCAGAGCAAGCAGCGCAAACTGAAACCCTGGTGGAAATACACATCACACCTCTGCCACGGTATTAATTTATGAAATTCAGGTTCTGTATTTTAACTTTCCCCGTGTAGTTCCCGGGGGGGGGGGGGGGGGCCGCTATGTGGAGTCATTGAAAAAATAGGAATACTGCTCCCTCTGGCATGTTGTAAAAGGCGACTAATGTGAAGTTGAGCAAGGAGGTGGCGCGAGCATGGAGGTGGCGCGCTCATCTGGTAAAACAAAGTACTACAAATGTCACTGCTTGTCATGAGTTTACTCTGTCGTGAGCGACAGCGCTGTGTCAGGTAGCATCTTATTATACCGCTTGGCAAATGAAGGAGAGGAAGCGTAAAAGGGGGAGAGGAGTGAGTTATAATTTGTGAAGGTGTGGTGAAGTGGGATGTTATAAATACTTATAGGGAACTTAGTGTACTGACTGAGATTAGCTGTGAAGGTATCTATATCTATTAAGAGTAGTGTATTATAGATAACCTTACTTGCTACCACATATCTATATATCTCAGTCAGAATTATTCTGGAATAGTGTGATGCTACGTTATGTGTCTAGGGTATGTGTATGATGAAGTGTAAGTCACAACAACAGACAGATAAACAATTTAATTTAATCCACTACTCTTGACAACACTGTGACACTCACATACATATAACACTCTATGAGAATATCTTAAAGGAGGCACTGATAACTTTCAAATAACAATATGTATTCATTACTGGCATGAATGAATATGTGTCCTGATTCAACTACAAGGGAATCAGGAATCACAATCAATTTAAATTACAAGTTATGTACAGAATGTATTTAATATGGATATTGTAGTGACATATATTATTACAAATGTTCTATGTGTGTCAGTTGTGTAGTAGTAAAATGAGGTAATACTGGTTTTGTTTTGTTCAAGCTCTGTTGGTATTTGTCATCATGACTTCAATAGTTTGTCTTTAGGGACTAGTATTGGAGATGTTCACAGTTCCTGATTTTAAGACAAGTAAATTCCCCTCTTAATGTTAATTTTACACAGTCAGTTCAAGATGAGGGGACATAATGTTGAGCTCAGCTGGCCAATTCGCTTATCTGGCGTGATGGCGGCAGGAAAGGACTCCTCTGCTCGAATTCTCCTCTGGGCTCAGGAGACACCTCACTGATAGCTAAAAGACCAAGGAGTATGCTGTCCGACTCTGGATTCAGCAAAGCTCTGACCAGGTGCTGCTCACTACCATCAAGACCACTGTCCCTGAAATCAAGAAGGATGTACCTTCTACTTCATAACTAACTTAAACTCTCTTGTTACCTGATCACAACACAGCACAAACATTGAGTTCAGAGCATTAGGCCAACTGTCAGCTTCATTTGAAATACTTTATTCCAGTATTACCCTTCTTAATGGTTACTACGCCTCTGCAATTCCAGCATTATTTCTTTCTATTCAATCATCCAGGTGTCAGTGTACTGTTTGGCCATTCCATGCCGTTTTACTTCTCTCCGACACCCTCTGTTCAGGCTGGAGCATTACAGGCTTTACCTCACATTTGCCACTGAACTACACATATATATACAGGCATAAATCAACAATTCACATTCAATTTTCATTAAAAGATATTGAATGGTTCAAGCTTACCACAATTCATACGAATAAACACAGATACGTTGATTAGCAATGAATTCTGGCACAAACTGGCACAAATTTCCATCTGCCTATGTTCCAGGCTTTTATTTAACACAATTATGAGCTGGCTTCAACGCACTGTTGCTTTATCAAGATCATTTAAACAAGTGGTCTCGAACTAACGCTCCCAAGTGTGTATATCAGCGAGACTGGCCAATGAGCCACGTTTCGACAAGTGTTTGAAAAAATGTTACCTTTTCCCGTTTCCCCTAACAACGAAAGATAGTATTTATAGTTCGACCAATCGTGGTTAGGCTTTCATTTGTTGCGCTCCAATCAATTTGGAGTTTACATGGTAGGCTATTTATGTAACGTAAGGTTTTTTTTCAAACACGTTATAAAAAATTTTATGAGCAGAAATGATTTCATGCTGTCAGGCAGCCTCACTATTTTATTTTGGGTATAATTTATTAATTCCTGGACTATTGGCGTAACGTTTTACATATTATTTGTCAGCAAGCCCTAAGGAACCCAATTTTCCCACTTTAAAAGAGCTACGTGGCTGCGTTCAAAATATGTATTTTCTACCTCCTGTTTCGAAGATATGCTGTCTGGGTACTGTTATGTTTTCAACCGTAAACCCATCTATTGTTATCTTTCCTAATAAGCGTTTTTTATGATTTTAAAACCTAACTCTGGGGAAGGGTAGTGTATTTTATCACTGTCCGTCTGAAAAAAAAAGTTAGTGCTTGTAGCCTAACACGCGTGATAGTAGTAATTGTGTATCGCGCGACGCGTGTTTAATGTTCGGCTTTCTGCCTCTCCCTTCTCGCTATCCTTTTGTCCATCTGTTCGTTCGTTTTGGTAACGTAATGTAGAAAAAGACATGAATGGAATTTAAAATTTAGGTCATTACGCAGTCTGCCTCTTAATGTTTTTCCAAGAAATACAGCACACGTTTCATTGAAGAAAGCGGGTATAATACAGTAAGCTTTTACTATCAACGTGAAAGCGTTACAATTTGCAGACGAAGCAGAAAACAAGGGGGATTTCGAGTACATTCTTTGTGACAGCACTGTCATTTTACCATTGCTCTTTTCTTTATTATATGTATTTGTTAGGCTTTATATTTACCTAATAATTTATATATGTGGATTAGAATATTCCATGACACCTCCCCTCTTAAAACAGACATTATATGTCAGTCCTTTATTCTATATATACATAGAGAAATTTATTATTATTTCTGGGGTTTACGGTGATTCTCATCACACGGATGGCGGCTTAAAAAATCCGCTCCCAGATTGGTTTTTCCAGATATATACTCAATGCTAAAATTATATGGAGCCAGAAGCAAAGACCATCGGAGTAACCTGGAGTTCTCATGCTTAGCCTGTGCTAGAAACGATAAAGGTTTGTGATCTGTTTGCAACTTAAATGCCTTCCCATATAGATAAATATTGAATTTCTTTATTGCCCATATTACTGCAAGACATTCTTTTTCGCTAGTTGAGTAGTTGATTTCAGCTTTATTCAACTTTCTGCTAGCATATGCCACTGGGCTTAATTCCCCATCCAATGCATCTGATTTCTGTAGTAAAGTTGCACCTAACCCAATATTACTTGCATCCGTCCTTACTATGAATTCTTGACTTAAGTCAGGTAATTTCAAAATGGGTTTACTTGTGAGCTTTTCCTTCAATTCTTGGTAAGTCATTTCACATTGTGGTGTCCATGTAATGCGATCTGGATGTCCTTTACGTGTCAATTCAGTTAACGGTGCACATATGGAATTAAAGTTTTTGATATACTTCTGGTAGAAACCACATAAGGAGACAAAGGATCTCACGTCCTTCTTGGTTTGTGGTCTCGGGGCTTTCTGTAGTTTCTCTAAATTCTTTGGGTCAGGGGTCATGTTTCCCTGATAAACTGTGTGTCCCAAAAATTCCAATTCTTTACATCCAACGCAACATTTGGTTGGTCGGGCTGTTAAATTTGCCTCCCTAAGTCGATCAAACAGCATGTTCAGAGAGTCAATGTGTTCCTCAAATGTTTCTGTTGCTATAAGGATATCATCCATAAAATTTGTTATACAGGGATTATTCAGAGGATCCAATAATTTTCTCATCATTCTAGAGAAGACACTAGGCGCATTCTTCAATCCAAATGGCAATCTATTAAACTCATAGTGTCCTTCTGAGGTACTAAAAGCTAGGTATGGTCTAACCTCAGGCTTTACTGGAATCTGATAGTATCCTTTACTCAGATCCACTTTTGAGAAATATTTAGCTTTATTTAGTCTGGCAAACAGCTGATTTGTATCCGGCAATGGATCCACCTGTCCTTCTGTAATAGCATTCAGTCTCCTGTAATCTATACAGAGTCTATGTTCTCCAGAGGGCTTCCTTAAAAGTACAACACCGGAACTATACGAAGACTCACTGTGCGAAATAATTCCTTCCTTCAATAGATAATCTATCTCTTCCTTCAAAGCTTTCTCCTTAGCAAACGGAATCGAATATGGTTTCATACAGACAGGTGTGGAGTCTATTAGTTTCATATCATATTCCAATAGGTTTGTATGCCCTGGTCGGTCTGTTAACACCTCTGCATGATTATTTAGAACCTGTTGCACTCTCTCTTTCTGAGTTTTCGTTAAATGTGTACTGATTTTCACCTGTGCTGCTGTCTCACAGGGGTGTAATGGATATTCAAATGATGAAAGTGGTTCCTTTTTCATCTCCATGGCGATGGACAAGGTCAACAAGTGTGTCTCTTCCTGATGTTCTCTTTCCAAATATTTCTTCAGGAGATTCACATGATAGATTTTTTCTTTCCCCTTCTTATCTATCTTATAATTTGTTCTAGACACCTTCTCTAAAACTGTATATGGACCCTGCCATCCAATTTGTAACTTATTCTGGCTCTCAGGCAAAAGAAGCAGTACCTTCTCTCCCACAGCCAAATTTCTGTCTTTCGCCTTCCTGTTATAATAGGCAGCATGTTTCTTCCTGGCTTGTTTCAAATTTTCATTGGCAAGTTTCCAGCCAGTTTTTAACCGAGTGGTCAGCTCATTCACATACTGGTATGAAGATGTAATGTTTTCCTCTGCCTTTTCATCAGTCCACGTTCTTAACATAGCTACATGTGGACCTTTAATTGTGTGGACCTATTTGTCCATGCACCGGTATGGTCTCTTCCATTCGAAGCTTTATAGTGATGATTTTTCCTCCCAGAATTATCATTCACAAAACGACCGCTACCAATTTTTCTTGTCTTGGGGCTTTCTCCCCTCTTAAAATTCTTGATGAGAGATTTCCTCTCTACATCTTCTTCCTCCAGTTTGTTTAAGTCCGATTGAGGGATTGTCGGCTTATCCTGGGGTAAGACATCTTTTTGCACTCTCCGCATAGTGGCCATAGTAAAACAGTTAAGTGAAGCTTGTCCGTGAAAAGGGGCTTCCCATTCCATTTGGTCCACTTTATCAAATTTATATCTCTTTTTATTCTCAGGCCTAATTTTGCCCCGTGGCGTGTTCAGGTCCTGATCCATGTTCCCACTTGTGGGTGTTCCCTCATGTGCTATGCTACACCTTTCTACAAAATTCTCAATGTCCCATCTTGCTTTGGGCCAATAATAATTATGAGCCACCTTTTGAATGATGGTACCTATCTTCTCATGGTCCCCATCTGGTTTCACATGTAGGCTCCTTATTAATTCTGTCCTATATCTCTTTTGGAGTGGTATCTAACATAATATCCTCCTCCTGTCTTGAGGTCGACCTGACCTGAAGGGTTGCCATATACACAGGTTTCCTTCTGCAACGGTCAGTGTCATGATTGTCCATCTGACAATTCTTACACCACCTTTTTCCTTGGTTGAAAGATTTTCTTTCATTATATTTCCTTTCATCGAATTGTGGGAATTTATTTTTATTTTCATACCGTGGCCTATCAAATTGGTGCTTACCTTTATTTTGATCCCTAGGATCAAATTTATTAAAGTTCTGTGGTGCCCTAAAGTTATCCACCTGTTTCTTTTTATTACCTGTTACCTCTGCTTGAGCTGCTTGATACCTTTCAGCAACATTTAGCAACTCACCCAGCCTCTCTGCACCTTGTTCCATGAGAAACTTTCTCAGGTCTGGAGCCATGGACTCTCTTAGTTGCTCTATAAGGACCATTTCCTTAAGATCTTGGGTTTTCCCCAGAGAAGTCCATTTCTCCAAGTATGTCTCGATTCGTGCAGAGAACTGGTGATAGGTTTCACCTGACAGTAGTTTAGCATTCCTAAATTTTTTCCTGTAAAACTCTGCATTCTTTTCATACCTTAACAAAAGAGCCTGCTTTAGCATGTCATAATTTTCCTGATCACCTCTGCTCATTTTTGCAAAAACTTCATAAGCTGCCCCACGAAGTCCCTGAGATAACTTTAAGCTCCACCTTTCTCTCTCTAACCCATACGTGGTAGCTAATATCTCATACCTATTTAGGTAGCTCTCAATATCATCGTCTTTCTCAACAAAATGATCTAAATGAAAATTCATAGCTGAGGTTGAGGCTCCTTGAGTAACCGTAGCATCAGAGGCAAAGGGACTGGCACCATTTTCAGGAGCATGGCCTTGAAACTCAAACTCCCTTAGTCGTAACTCATGTTCCCTTTGTAATCTTTTGTCTTCTGCTTCCCTTTCTGCAGCTAATTTCCTCTCTTCTGCAGCTAATTTCTTCTCTTCCCTTTCTGCAGCTAATCTTTTGTCTTCCCTTTCTGCAGCCAATCTTCTGTCTTCTCTTTCTGCCTCCAATTTCTTAGCCTCAGCCTCAATCTGCAACCTCTTAGTCTCAGCCTCAGCTTCAAATTGTAACTTCTTAATTTCCCTGTCAGCCTCTAACTTTCTTTCGGCTTCAAACCTTCTTTCTTCGCGTTCAATAAATTTGTCACATTCCGTAGTAACATAGGCAACCATAACTTGCCCATCTAATCCTAACTCTTTTGCAGTCTGAACCGCAGCAGATCGAAATTTGGCCAGGTCCGCCATTGTCTATTATGTAAATTTATACAATGTCTAACCAACAATTCAATCTCTAATGGACAACACAGGCACCGTGAGCTCAACCTTATTTAATTCCACCCAAGGATACCTTTTAATTCTTATATTCCCTGAAGTGAATTACCCCCAATATTTTTAATAGGGAAAGATTCAAAATCCCGGACGAGCCCCCAATATATGTGGTGAAGTGGGATGTTATAAATACTTATAGGGAACTTAGTGTACTGACTGAGATTAGCTGTGAAGGTATCTATATCTATTAAGAGTAGTGTATTATAGATAACCTTACTTGCTACCACATATCTATATATCTCAGTCAGAATTATTCTGGAATAGTGTGATGCTACGTTATGTGTCTAGGGTATGTGTATGATGAAGTGTAAGTCACAACAACAGACAGATAAACAATTTAATTTAATCCACTACTCTTGACAACACTGTGACACTCACATACATATAACACTCTATGAGAATATCTTAAAGGAGGCACTGATAACTTTCAAATAACAATATGTATTCATTACTGGCATGAATGAATATGTGTCCTGATTCAACTACAAGGGAATCAGGAATCACAATCAATTTAAATTACAAGTTATGTACAGAATGTATTTAATATGAATATTGTAGTGACATATATTATTACAAATGTTCTATGTGTGTCAGTTGTGTAGTAGTAAAATGAGGTAATACTGGTTTTGTTTTGTTCAAGCTCTGTTGGTATTTGTCATCATGACTTCAATAGTTTGTCTTTAGGGACTAGTATTGGAGATGTTCACAGTTCCTGATTTTAAGACAAGTAAATTCCCCTCTTAATGTTAATTTTACACAGTCAGTTCAAGATGAGGGGACATAATGTTGAGCTCAGCTGGCCAATTCGCTTATCTGGCGTGATGGCGGCAGGAAAGGACTCCTCTGCTCGAATTCTCCTCTGGGCTCAGGAGACACCTCACTGATAGCTAAAAGACCAAGGAGTATGCTGTCCGACTCTGGATTCAGCAAAGCTCTGACCAGGTGCTGCTCACTACCATCAAGACCACTGTCCCTGAAATCAAGAAGGATGTACCTTCTACTTCATAACTAACTTAAACTCTCTTGTTACCTGATCACAACACAGCACAAACATTGAGTTCAGAGCATTAGGCCAACTGTCAGCTTCATTTGAAATACTTTATTCCAGTATTACCCTTCTTAATGGTTACTACGCCTCTGCAATTCCAGCATTATTTCTTTCTATTCAATCATCCAGGTGTCAGTGTACTGTTTGGCCATTCCATGCCGTTTTACTTCTCTCCGACACCCTCTGTTCAGGCTGGAGCATTACAGGCTTTACCTCACATTTGCCACTGAACTACACATATATATACAGGCATAAATCAACAATTCACATTCAATTTTCATTAAAAGATATTGAATGGTTCAAGCTTACCACAATTCATACGAATAAACACAGATACGTTGATTAGCAATGAATTCTGGCACAAACTGGCACAAATTTCCATCTGCCTATGTTCCAGGCTTTTATTTAACACAATTATGAGCTGGCTTCAACGCACTGTTGCTTTATCAAGATCATTTAAACAAGTGGTCTCGAACTAACGCTCCCAAGTGTGTATATCAGCGAGACTGGCCAATGAGCCACGTTTCGACAAGTGTTTGAAAAAATGTTACCTTTTCCCGTTTCCCCTAACAACGAAAGATAGTATTTATAGTTCGACCAATCGTGGTTAGGCTTTCATTTGTTGCGCTCCAATCAATTTGGAGTTTACATGGTAGGCTATTTATGTAACGTAAGGTTTTTTTTCAAACACGTTATAAAAAAATTTTATGAGCAGAAATGATTTCATGCTGTCAGGCAGCCTCACTATTTTATTTTGGGTATAATTTATTAATTCCTGGACTATTGGCGTAACGTTTTACATATTATTTGTCAGCAAGCCCTAAGGAACCCAATTTTCCCACTTTAAAAGAGCTACGTGGCTGCGTTCAAAATATGTATTTTCTACCTCCTGTTTCGAAGATATGCTGTCTGGGTACTGTTATGTTTTCAACCGTAAACCCATCTATTGTTATCTTTCCTAATAAGCGTTTTTTATGATTTTAAAACCTAACTCTGGGGAAGGGTAGTGTATTTTATCACTGTCCGTCTGAAAAAAAAAAAGTTAGTGCTTGTAGCCTAACACGCGTGATAGTAGTAATTGTGTATCGCGCGACGCGTGTTTAATGTTCGGCTTTCTGCCTCTCCCTTCTCGCTATCCTTTTGTCCATCTGTTCGTTCGTTTTGGTAACGTAATGTAGAAAAAGACATGAATGGAATTTAAAATTTAGGTCATTACGCAGTCTGCCTCTTAATGTTTTTCCAAGAAATACAGCACACGTTTCATTGAAGAAAGCGGGTATAATACAGTAAGCTTTTACTATCAACGTGAAAGCGTTACAATTTGCAGACGAAGCAGAAAACAAGGGGGATTTCGAGTACATTCTTTGTGACAGCACTGTCATTTTACCATTGCTCTTTTCTTTATTATATGTATTTGTTAGGCTTTATATTTACCTAATAATTTATATATGTGGATTAGAATATTCCATGACAGAAGGGGAGCTGAGGTTAACTTGATCATATATAATAATGGTTATAATTTGCTGAAGACAGCAGGGCAGGCCAACATAATGTTAAGAGGAAGGGAGTTTCCGTGGATTCGCCCGGTGAACTACTTTTCTCAGAAATACAAATAGAATTAGGAACGAGGATTTAGAATGCAGCTATTCGAGATGACTTAGAAACTGTGAATATGATAGCTAAACCTAGAAAGGACATAGTTGACAGGAAAATATCTTCGCATTTTTGTGTGTGTGCAAAGTAATTACAAACTTTGGTGGGGAACTTCTGTCATTAACTCAGAATGTCCTGCCAATCAGCGTGTCAGAACGCGCATTTTCTTATCTCTCGATTTTTGCCAACGCCCTCATAGGTCTTGTGTGTAAATTGGTGGAGTTTTATTGTGTGGCGGGTCTCCATAAAAGGGGAACACCCCCAAGGCATTTGTAATTTTTATCATTTCATTATCACTATATTTATGGTTATAGCTTGGAGCGATACATACTAAAGCCTTTACACCAGTCGGATAATTATAGGAGCAGCCTGAATATCCGTATAAATATATATTATATCTTGTTAATGTGAGCTTACCTTTATAACAAGGGGCCGGGAACGTTTGTTTGTAACCTTTGCACGAAGCATTAGAGTGATATGCACATCATCTGTTTGTTTACCTTTTTCGGCAGCAGCGAGCTACGCCATAGGGGTTTGGTCCACGCCGAGCCGATCCAAGCCATCGCTTCGTTGCGACCGGCAGCGCTGTTTCATGTACCAGCTGTGACGTATAATGGAAATATAGATACAGTAATCTGACAGCCTTTGCTTTCCCATTTAGTGTCTACCATTGGCTAAGCCAAACCACGCAAATTTCTGTCTGTATGACTCACCTTTGAATCCACGCCCTTTTTCTGAGAACATAACAACAGAGTTGTTTACCAACTTTTCGCAACCTGCCAGTCTTAACAGGGGAGCGAATCACATTTGTTTACCTGAGTTTCTCACGCAAGCTGATTTGCCAATTATCGGTCATTAGACAGATGCACGTGGAAACAACGGACTGTTTGAAGAGATACACGGACGATAATATTTTCCCGACCACCTTTGATGTTCGTACGTTCAGGGGGAGGTAAATGTTTGATCTGCGAAAGGGGACGTAATCTAAGAGAGGCCCGTTGCACGGCCAAGTCTTCTGATGTCGGTCAGCATCGCTGAGTAGAGCGAACGAACAAACCTTTCATCTGGGAAACGCAGTTTCCTGATTTCTCTGCTATGCAGAATGTGTGAATTATAACATCCTCTAGAGATATAACACCATGATCTGTATATTTACTGCGTTCTCTCCAATTCAGTTATCAGAGTCGCTCAGAAATTTTTGGATAATCTAAACACTTCACACTAGAACCATTTCTTCGCTAAATGTGTTAAATAGTCTCGTGGGGATTTCATTTTCTGATTTGTTTTAATAGACATTGTGCTTAAGTGTTAAAATGTGTTAAGTTTACCATTCTAATTCACTGTAATTCCCTAGCGTTTAAGACTAGTGAAATAACATAACGCGTAGATATTTTCTTGCCAGTTGTTCAGTGTAATGTAATTTCCAACGCCCCACTCTCTTACACAAGAAGATACGGTTTAGCTGACTGAGATTATTACGCGTGACGGATGAGTGACAGAATAGAATTCGCAGTATATTTCATTGTGTGAAATTATATAAGTGACTAGTGTTAATATCAGGTGACAAAACTATAGACGCCGACAATCTATAGCTAGTAAGGACAGGCGATATTTGTTAAAGTGCGCGTATGGATAAAATAAATAATAATTGACTTTGTGCGCTGTTCATTTTCTCGCGTGCAATAACGAGGGAGGGCGCATACCATTTTTCCCGACATGCCATAGCGGAAAACTTACGTGTGGATAGGATAGTAGCATATTTTTTTCATAAATGTTCTTTTCTTCCTAATATAGTACCTGATCAGAACCAGCGGCCTTCTGATTTTGGGTCTTCGAATTTTGGGCTAGTTCGGTCCTCTTTCTTCATTCAGTGAAGGATTAATGGTGTCTTCTTCGTGGCTTACAAGTCCCACGTTCCTTCGTGAACCGGTTGGGCCCAAGAGACAAATAAACATTAATATTAAATCTTAACTGGACTGTACCGTACCCAGAATTATTTATTCAATTTTTCCAGCCTACTGGGCATACGAAAGAACATATTTTCCTGACGTCTGACAGCCATAGCAACGGGTGATCCAGAAAACTACGCTGTTTCAAAATCAGCACTCACCATAGAGCCAGCCGATAGGAGTTACCATCATCATCTTTTTACATATTGTAACATTTGTCTTAGCAACCAGATGCTTCGCAATACTGGAATTATTTTTCTCCTTTTGCAACTGTGAACGTCCAGAGCATGCCTTGCTTCAGTAACTATTCGCGGTGACACTTGTTTCATCCAGGGAAAATTAACCACCAAATTTGGCGTCCACCTTGTAATTATTATTCGATATATAGGCTGGACTGGGGCCATATTTGGTCAACCCACCTGACAGTATAGGTTCAAGATCTATTGTAATTTTTTCAAGGGATATCAACACCACGAGTGGGTAAGCGAGATTGTTTGTGGCCACGTATGACAGAGAGAGAGAGAGAGAGAGAGAGAGAGAGAGAGTGTGTGAATAGTTTCTTTCGTTACAATCATTGTACTAACTCCTTTTTTTATTTCGCTAAACTTGTGTACTTTACTGAGTAGTAATTTAGTGGGAACTTGTTCTTCATAGTCTATTCTGTAACCTAGTGTTAATCTTTGACCTTTGGGTTATTAACTTATTTTGGGATCCTTTCTCAACAAGGGGGAGGGCACTTATTTGGTTATTTTCATATGTCTGTAAACATGATTTATTGATTTCTCTATATGTTTTGATGTTGTAAAAGTTTAATGATAATAAACAACAAAAAGAACTATACTGTGTGTGTTGGTCAGACCCATACCCAATTATTCATAGTTTTTTCACGTCTGTGTGTCTTGTTGTCACATAATTGTGTGTGGGTGTGTTTAGTTTAACTTATATTTCTAGATACAAGGGGTGCAAGATTGTCTGACACTAAATTATAGTCGTATAGATAGATAGGCTGGACTAGAGGAACTATTCAATCCAGAGACAAATCTTCTCCTTAACTATTCACTCGTGAAATCTATTTCTTACACCTTTATTCTCACATATTTACCACTATCACCTCTGCTCAGACGGGACCATAAATATCTTTTAACCTATCTAAAAAATTTACGACACCAGCTTATTATACCGCTTGGAAAGCGGAAGAGAGGGAGCGTAAGAAAGGGGGGGGGGAGAGAAGTGAGTTGTAATTTGTGAAGAGGAGCTGGGTTTAACATGCTGTGATGATATACATTGATACACCTATAAAATTTGTAGTATTTATAAGTCAAAGTAATGTAGGGATAATAATGGTGAAGTTGTAACGTTTCGTTTTCGCCCACGCCAGCAATCGTATGGATTTTAGCAGGCCGTCTTGTAGAATAAATAGTACTATCGTTTTCTAATGCCTTGGAAAACTATTTATAATATTTTGATACGAAAGGTTTATTCGTCCAGAAGGAATGCGAGAGAAACAGACGGAAAAATGATACTTTTGGCACGTGTTGGTTTGAACCACAAAATTGTCAGCGAGCGAGCGATATCGCTAGCGGCAGATTTAAAAATACAACGAAAAGCCAATATTTGTTCGTTTGATAGTTACGCAGTTTGACATATATATAACCACACACACAGAGCTGTGTCTGCCAAGTAGCGTAATTTTCTGACGTAACCAACTTGTTGTTCCGGTTTGAACAACGGGAAGGAGGGGGAAATATGGTGGATTTATATAAAAGTAGAAATTGCCAAATAATATGGAAAATATATGGAATTCATAATTACTAGGATTAGGACCATAAAACTTAGTTGGTTTGATAGAATATGATCTTCTGATTAATAATATGTTTTATTCTCCAAAAACGCCCAATTAATAGTAGAGATATTGACAAAATACTATACTGGTTCGTACAGACTGACAAGCAGACCCTCGTTTTTGCATTCACTATTGGTGACAATTTTTTGCACGTGGTGTTAAAAAGAAGCAGAAGAGGGAGGGTCAAAGTCCAAGGGGGGAACTTAAGGAGGGAGAGGAAAATGTATTAGGCCAAAAAGCAAGTCTATTTTTAACTATCGCCAAGATCGGGACGGACCGACAGACAGAGGTACCCCGAAATTGGGCTGTAATTTTGGCTTTATTTTCAAATTGAAGTCAGAATTGGGAATCTTCCGATCCCATTGGCCATGTGGTGTGTTTGATGTTAATACAGTTTGTTGTTAAGAAATCTTAATGTACTGAATGAGGTCAGCTGTGAAGGTCCCTGAATATAATAAATATTAGAGTAAATTTCCAGGGCACCTTTCTACTACCACCACTATGATCTCATTCAGACTTATTCTAGATAGACTGAAAGATGACTACGTTTGGTGTCTAGGGTTATGAAATGTTAGTGTAAGGTTGCATTAACCCACTAAACATACAAACAATTACACAAATTATTTTATTATCTAATACAACACAACAGTACCACGACAATCACATACGAACTACACTTTAAAAGACTATCTTTAGTAAGTCAGTGGTTGAAAGTTAAGGTTTTTCAATTTATTGTCCTGAATCTGATTTATTTGGAATCAGGACTGACAATCAAAAGTGAAATCATAGAAATTAATTACATCAATCAATTTACACAATGGGTCTTATGACCATAATACACATATTATTATATAAGGGTGTAGTTGTATTGTTTAACTGAGGTGACTTCTAGTATACACTGGTTGATTGTTTACTATCATCATCTCTGCATGTTGTTTGTACGTTTTTATGGACACTGATGGAATGTTTATATCACTATTCTCAGTCTTTTATTTTGATATAATGTTTGTTGAGCGATCAGGTGCCGAAACATGCACCTATCTTTGTAATATGGTGTAGGACTCTTCCTGCACGTCGCTGAACGACAACCTTCAGCTCCCACTTCTTCAAGAATGATGGTGGTTTACAGTTGGCTCCGAAAAAGGCAAGACTGTGGCATGAATATATCGGCCCACTGTAGTCTGGCACCAGTTATTGACAGCAACCAAAACCCTCTGAAATCAGAAGGATATGCCTCCTTCGTAATCAACAGCCTACAATAATACTCAACAACCAGTACAGGCACATTACAAACAAACATGCAAGATCAGCTCTTTACGACAATCCCTTTCACCAGTTTCTTTTGATGTGACCAGGTATACCAGTATTCCTCTCCCCTAATAGTTACAACGCCTCTGCAATTCCAGCAATAATCTGTTGTCCATACAATAGGATAGGTATTATGCTCCTGATGATAATCCTATATAATTTAGTTGGTCTACACCTCTCTGATAGTCTTTCATATGCTGGATCAATCTCTAGACTCTGTTTTGAGTCTGCCATAGAATCACTTACTTACAGTCGTATGTTAGTATTTCACATTCAAATTTTATTTTAAATAAAATGTTAAGAAAATCAATCTTACCACAGATGCAAGGAAATAACACAAATATGATGACTAGGCAATATGGCACATTTTCGATCTGCCCTATGTCCAGGCTTTTCCTATGTTAGAAAATTTCTCCGCCTGCTCTCATCGATCTTGCTTTACACAAAATTTTCTTGAAATGGCAGTGAACAGTCCCCGTTTCGTACCAGTATCTACTGCTTTGTCCAATGGGACCATGTTTACATTTATTTTTGAATCTATCGTTTCAAATAACAACTCTCAATCTGTTTCCAAGGCAAATATATTTTTAGTTTTAGGTCAACCAATCATACTTCGCCTTCCTTCAAAATCCACCCAATCAAATATCCCGTACCTTTTAACCTCATTTACCCAAAGTCGTTTTTTTCAAAACATCCCATAAAAAATTACAAGCAGGCATGATCTTTACTTGACAGTCTGGTCGGGTCCACTATAGTATTATGGCTATAATTAGTTAATTAATGGACTATTTGCGTAACTATTACCATATTCTTTGTCAACAAGTCCTAAGGTACACGAATATACAATTTATATGGGACTAGTTGGCTTGGTTCAGAAGTACACAGTTTTTTTTCTATGTTAGTGTTTTTATTTTTAGTCTACTACACGTTCAATTCTTTTCCATGTGCTGTCTTCTCTATTTACGTGATAATTACGTCCTTTGAAATAAGAGCTAAGGTTGTTTTTGTGACACGAGTTGTCTGCATGTTCTAACTTTTTCCTCGTATTTTGGGGAAACCCCTAAGGCAAAGCGTGCAAGTTGGTTGTAGACTTAGAACCAATTGTGACGTGCTTTGCGTGTTGTTTTTCTAGCCTTCCCGTCCTCGTTCCACAATGCATTTTTAGGCACAATTTTCTTAGAACTAGGAAAAGTGATTACGTCAAGGACGAATTTGAAAAATGTGGGTACCGTTTTGTTCGGCTATTCGTTAACAAATAATCTGAAGGCGTAGGCGATACCAACAGTTCTAGCAGAAAATTCTTTTATACTTTCTTATTTTGCCGTTATGCCCTATATTGTTATATATTAATTTAGATATTGTATTTAGAAATTCACTACACATGTCCCCCCTTTAGAACAGACGATCATATGTCAGTTCCTATTTCTAAATACACATAGATAAATTTACTATCTATGCCTGTGACTACTCTGATGTTCGTCGTACGGATGTCTGCTTAAAAAATCAGCTACCACATTAGTTTTTCCGGGAATGTACTCTATGGTAAACTGGAATGGCTGTAAGAGCAAAGACCAGCGTAATAACCTAGCATTTTCATGCTTTGCTTGTGACAGACACACGAGTGGTTTATGATCTGTCTGGATCCTAAATGATTGTCCATAGAGATAACTCTGGAACTTTTTAATACCCCAGATAACAGCGAGACATTCTTTTTCACTTGTTGAATATTTTTGTTCTGCTGTATTCAACTTACGGCTAGCATAAGCAACTGGGATTAAGTCCCCATCACGTGAATTTGACCGTTGTAATAGAGCTGCACCCACACCGATATTACTCGCATCCGTTCTTAGAATGAATTCTTGACTTAAGTCAGGTAATTTCAAAACAGGCCTGCTTGTGAGCTTTTCTTTCAATTCTTGGTATGCTAATTCACATTGCGCCGTCCAAATAATTCTATCAGGATTTCCTTTGCGCGTTAAATCAGTCAATGGAGCACATATGGAGTTAAAGTTTTTTATATACTTTTGGTAAAAACCACATAATGAGACAAAAGATCGCACATCCTTTTTTGTTTGTGGTCTTGGTGCTTTTTTTAACTTCTCCAGGTTCTTGGGGTCAGGGGTCATGTTTCCCCGAGATACTGTGTGTCCCAAGAATTCAAGCTCTTTACATCCAACACAACATTTCATCGGTCTAGCTGTCAAATTGGTCTCTCTCAATCGATCAAACAACATATTCAAAGAGTTGTGTTCCTCAAATGTTTCTGTTGCTATGAGAATATCATCCATGAAGTTGGTGATGCATGGATTCTTCAGGGGATCCAGTAACTTTCTCATCATCCTCGAAAACACACTCGGTGCATTTTTCAGCCCGAATGGCAACATATTAAATTCATAATGTCCTTCCGAGGTGCTAAAGGCTAAATAAGGCTTTACCTCCGGCTTTACTGGAATCTGATAGTAGCCTTTGCTCAGATCCACTTTAGAGAAATATTTAGCCCTATTCAGCCTGGCAAACAGCTGATTTGTATCAGGAAATGGATCCACCTGACCTTCTGTGACAGCATTCAGTTTCCTGTAATCTATACACAGCCTGTGTTCTCCAGAGGGTTTTCTTAACAGAACCACACTGGAACTGTAGGGAGATTCACTGTGCGAGATAATCCCTTCTCTCAACAGATAATCTATCTCCTCCCTTAAAGCTTTTTCCTTAGCGAACGGAATCGAATAGGCTTTCATACAGATTGGTGTTATTTTTTTCTGACCTAGTTTTCATAATAATGGAAGCCTTGTTTTGAGGACATTTCTTCCTCTTGTCATCATACCAATTTTTCTCTTGGGGTTTTCTCCCCACTTTAAATTCCTTGTGAGAGATCTTCTCTCTCTTTTGTCTTCCTCCAGTTCACATAAGTCCGACTGAGGGATTTTCGGCTTATTCTGGGGTAAGACATCTCTTTGTAATCGCTGCATAGTGGCCATAGTAAAACACTCGAGTGAAGACTGTCTGTGAAAAGGGGGCTCCCATTCCACTTTGTCTACATTATTAAATTCATTTTTCTTTCCATTTTCAGGCCTAAGTTTGCCCCGTGGCGTGTCTAGGTCCTGATCAATTTTCCCACTTGTGGGTGTTCCCTCATGTAGTATGCTACATCTTTCAACAAAATTCTCAATGTCAAACATTTCATCTGGCCAATAATAATTTTGAGCCACCTTTTGGATGATGGTACCTATTTTCTCATGGTCCCCATCTTTTCCAACATGTAGGCTCCTTATCACATCTGCCCTATATGTCTTTGGAAGAACCAACTGTCCGTGACCAGTGGATTCAGTTCCGGCCTTCCTGTAAATCAATTTGTTTTTCATATAGAAATATCCCTTGCCTGGAGGTGTATGACATTTGGGCAATTTCTTAAAACAAGGCTTGAGGGTCTTATCCTCCGCCTGTGCCTTCCTCATCTCATCTGGATGGGTATTTATAGGATTATCCTCCTCCTTTTTAGACTGTGATCTGGTCTGCACTGTTGCCGTGGTCACAGATCTCTTGGGATTCCCCAAGAAGACATATCTACACCCCAGTATCAGAGGGTAGATTGGTTCATTTATCACTGCTGCTTTTATGATTCCTTCCACATATCGCGTTTTCACATTTATCCTGGCGACGGGAAGTGTCATGGTCGCTACGTCCTTGGTTGCAGTTTGAATCTCCACTGTTTCTGTGGTGTATTGATCTGCCTGCACCAGGTGAGAACTCACAACTGAATCATAATCTAATCCAGTATCATACAAACACCTTATGGTGACACCATTGCATGTTACATCTTCACACACTGGGTGGTGGTAAGGTTCCTGTTGTTCAGTAAGGTTGACCTTTACTCCCTTTCTCCCCATTTTCATTGCAGCGAAAGTAGGAGTTTTCTTTCTACAATTGTCAGTGTTATGGTTGTCCATCCGACAATGTTTACAATTCTTCTTTCCTTGGTTAAAGGGTTTTCTATCATTATATTTCCTTTCATTGAATTGTGAGGGTTTATTATTATAGTCATTGCGTGGCCTATCAAACTGGTGCTTACCTTTGTTCTGGTCTCTATGGTCAAACTTATTAAAGTTTTGAGGTGCCTTAAAATTGTCTACCTGTTTCTTTTTATTTCCAACTACATCTGCTTGGGCTGCCTGATACCTCTCAGCGACATTGAGTAACTCACCCAGCCTCTCTGCACCTTGTTCCATGAGAAACTTTCTCAGGTCTGGAGCCATGGACTCTCTTAGTTGCTCAATAAGGATCATTTCCTTAAGATCTTGGGTTTTCCCCAGAGCAGTCCATTTCTCCAAGTAGGTCTCTAACCGTGCAGAGAACTGGTGATAAGTCTCACCCGACAGTAGTTTGGCATTCCTAAATTTTTTTCTATAAAATTCCCATTCTTTTCATATCTTAACAAAAGAGCCTGCTTTAGCATGTCATAATTGTCCTGATCATCCCTGCTCATCTTGGCAAAAACTTCATAAGCTGTACCACGAAGCCCTTGTGATAACTTTAGGCTCCACCTTTCTCTCTCTAAACCATACGTGGTAGCTAAAAGTTCATATCTATTTAGGTAACTTTCTATGTCATCGTCCTTCTCAACAAAATGGTCTAAATGAAAACTCATCTAACTAGACAAATTTCTAATTATAACTAACAATTTCTAATTATAACTAAGAACAACCACAGGCACTGATAGCTCAACCACTATTTAATTTCTCCAAAAAGGAATGCTTTTAGTTTTATACTATCTGAGATTCCTAATATAATTGATAATATTTTAAGAATTTAAAATCCCAGAAGCAAACTACCCAATATAGCTGGTGTTATGAAAATTCAATCCCCAGGAGCGAGACCCCAATGTATGTGGTGGGTTTGATGTTAATACAGTTTGTTGTTAAGAAATCTTAATGTACTGAATGAGGTCAGCTGTGAAGGTCCCTGAATATAATAAATATTAGAGTAAATTTCCAGGGCACCTTTCTACTACCACCACTATGATCTCATTCAGATATATTCTAGATAGACTGAAAGATGACTACGTTTGGTGTCTAGGGTTATGAAATGTTAGTGTAAGGTTGCATTAACCCACTAAACATACAAACAATTACACAAATTATTTTATTATCTAATACAACACAACAGTACCACGACAATCACATACGAACTACACTTTAAAAGACTATCTTTAGTAAGTCAGTGGTTGAAAGTTAAGGTTTTTCAATTTATTGTTCTGAATCTGATTTATTTGGAATCAGGACTGACAATCAAACGTGAAATCATAGAAATTAATTACATCAATGCACAACGGGCTGATCACCCGTTTGCCAGTCACTTCGATTACGGAAACAACAGCAAATGGGTTGATTTGCCGTTGCCCTAAAGACGCCACTAGGCGTGATGGGAAACAATGGCAAAGAAAACCTATCTGCTGTTGCCCTAAGACGCCACTAGGCGTAATGGCCACTAACTGCTTTGACGGTCGGTGGCTAAGGACGGAAGAAGAAGAGAAGAATTACATCAATCAATTTACACAATGGGTCTTATGACCATAATACACATATTATTATATAAGGGTGTAGTTTTATTGTTTAACTGAGGTGACTTCTAGTATACACTGGTTGATTGTTTACTATCATCATCTCTGCATGTTGTTTGTACGTTTTTATGGACACTGATGGAATGTTTATATCACTACTCTCAGTCTTTTATTTTGATATAATGTTTGTTGAGCGATCAGGTGCCGAAACATGCACCTATCTTTGTAATATGGTGTAGGACTCTTCCTGCACGTCGCTGAACGACAACCTTCAGCTCCCACTTCTTCAAGAATGATGGTGGTTTACAGTTGGCTCCGAAAAAGGCAAGACTGTGGCATGAATATATCGGCCCACTGTAGTCTGGCACCAGTTATTGACAGCAACCAAAACCCTCTGAAATCAGAAGGATATGCCTCCTTCGTAATCAACAGCCTATAATAATACTCAACAACCAGTACAGACACATTACAAACAAACATGCAAGATCAGCTCTTTACGACAATCCCTTTCACCAGTTTCTTTTGATGTGACCAGGTATACCAGTATTCCTCTCCCCTAATAGTTACAACGCCTCTGCAATTCCAGCAATAATCTGTTGTCCATACAATAGGATAGGTATTATGTTCCTGATGATAATCCTATTTAATTTAGTTGGTCTACACCTCTCTGATAGTCTTTCATATGCTGGATCAATCTCTAGACTCTGTTTTGAGTCTGCCATAGACTCACTTACTTACAGTCGTATGTTAGTATTTCACATTCAAATTTTATTTTAAATAAAATGTTAAGAAAATCAATCTTACCACAGATGCAAGGAAATAACACAAATACGATGACTAGGCAATATGGCACATTTTCGATCTGCCCTATGTCCATGCTTTTCCTATGTTAGAAAATTTCTTCGCCTGCTCTCATCGATCTTGCTTTACACAAAATTTTCTTGAAATGGCAGTTTACAGTCCCCGTTTCGTACCAGTATCTACTGCTTTGTCCAATGGGACCATGTTTACATTTATTTTTGAATCTATCGTTTCAAATAACAACTCTCAATCTGTTTCCAAGGCAAATATATTTTTAGTTTTATAAGGTTGTTTTTGTGACACGAGTTGTCTGCATGTTCTAACTTTTTCCTCGTATTTTGGGGAAACCCCTAAGGCAAAGCGTGCAAGTTGGTTGTAGACTTAGAACCAATTGTGACGTGCTTTGCGTGTTGTTTTTCTAGCCTTTCCCCTCCTCGTTCCACAATGCATTTTTAGGCACAATTTTCTTAGAACTAGGAAAAGTGATTATGTCAAGGACGAATTTGAAAAATTTGGGTACCGTTTTGTTCGGCTATTCGTTAGCAAATAATCTGAAGGCGTAGGCGATACCAACAGTTCTAGCAGAAAATTCTTTTATACTTTCTTATTTTGCCGTTATGCCCTATATTGTTATATATTAATTTAGATATTGTATTTAGAAATTCACTACAGGCCAGCTTAGCTAATATTGAGAAAAAAAGTTGAAGGCTCGACGCCATTTGAATTATTGCTGTCCATTGAACAGGACGATTGAAAGTCTGTGAAGTGTGACGTGCCTTATTAAATATATATTAAAGTAAAATAAAAAGGCGTCATAGTCCAGCCAGTGGCACGTCTGAAGTTGTGCCAATTCAACGGACCTGTGTGTTTTCATTGAATTTATGGGTTTTGGTCTGGCACTAGCCCAGTGCCAGATTTCTGAGTGAAGAATTTGAGAAGACTGTGTATTTCAGTAGTGATAGGTGTACACGCTGTCTACCCTATTACTTTTGGACAAGTACAACAGTAGCCGTTGGCCGGAAAGACAACTATCTTTTATCTTCAAGGACCAGATAAGTACAACAAACCTGGCCCGAGGAAAATTCATCAACTATTCCACCAGATAATAACTGAACTGTATTATTAATAAAGACTTTTCCACCAATAAACATGCATAAAGAGAAAAGAAACTTTAGGAAGACCGACTGGGTATGATGTGAACACCCCGACCCGCCATCCAGTACAAATTAAGAATTAATATAAGTTTAGTAACATCATTATTCGATTTTAAAGTATGTGCTTGGACAATTTGTCCTTTTTTTTTGATTGAATTGAATATATATATATATATATATATATATATATATATATATATATATATATATATATATATATATATATATATATATATATATATATATATATATATATATATATATATATATATATATATATATATATATATATATATATATATATATATATATATAGAACAGCCTTCTTTAGCCTAAACAACATCTGGAAGTCCTCCCAATACAGCACAAGCACAAAATTAAGATTATATCAGAGCTGTGTGCTTTCTGTGCTTCTCTATGGTGCGGAATGCTGGAGAGTTACAGAGAAGGAAATGTCGAAATTGTCCTCTTTTCACACAACATGCCTAAGAAAAATTCACCGAATCTTTTGGCAGAATACCATCACTAACCAAGATCTGCTTACTCATAGCAAGCAAGAGGACATGCACACCATCATAGCTGGCAGACGCTGGAACTGGGTTGGTCATGTCCTCAGAAGAGACCCCGATGCCATCACAAGAACAGCTATGCTTTGGACCCCTGAAGGAAAACGAAAGAGAGGCCGACCAAAAAACATCCTGGCGGAGGACTGTGGAGGCTGAGATGCAAAGAATGAACCAGAGTTGGGGCACTGTACGAAGGATGGCCACCGACCGAGCAAAGTGGAATCAATTTGTTGTTGCCCTACAAGACGCCACTAGGCGTGATGGCCACTGAATGCTTTGACGGTCGGCGGTTAAGGATCAAAGAAGAAAGAAGAAGAAGATATATATATATATATATGTATATATATATATATATATATATATATATATATATATATATATATATATATATATATATATATATATATATATATATATATATTGATTTCATTTGATTTGACAGTCCTGACCAAAAGAATATTAGGTTCAGGACTAATAAAATTGTAAAAAAAGATTTTCTAATACCAAACTTAAAACACATTGTCATTAGTCGATAGCTTAGTGGCATTCCCCCTTTGGGCCCAGATCTCGTCTGGTTCTACAAAACCAGTGTGTTGGGGAAGCAATTTCTATGGAGTATATTCAGTTATTTTACTCTGGCCCCCTCACCAATCAACTTCCTTACCCAGTCATTGATCGAATTGACAGGAGCAGTCCTTTTGAAGCCTTAATCCTTCTTCAAGGTACCACCTGGAGGAACAGAGTTTATTTCAGAGAGCTAGGATATCGCTCATTACACAATGTTCGGATTACTGACATGTTGGATTGTTTTCTACATTCTAGGAGGCCCAACACTCACCGCCAATCCGGCAGCTAAAAGCCGGAATAACGACAGTGACAATCTGTGTAGTAGTCTCACTTATGAGAGAGTTGTTCCTTCAGTGTCGTGACTGTGTGAATTGTTGGTTCAATGTTTTTGTTTGGTTAAATTAACTGTTGTTTCATATGTGATGTCCTATTGCTTATTTTTATTTTCTCGATATAGACAGGGAGATACTATTGTTTACATTATCTTCTTGATTTACATACCTTGATAGATATTTTTGTTATTTGAATGGGTTTTCTTTAATAAATTTTGTAAAAGATTGATACCAGAAATTCAGAATTTTTTTCCCAACATTTCTTTTTTCCTCTCTATATCTGTCTGTTTGAATATCATGAGAGAGTGGAGCGACTATTTCATAAAAGTGTGGAAGTGAAACCTAGATCGAGGTCACTAAGGAACACTGTATCTGGGCTGTCGTATGTCACTCAAAAATCACACACAGTGAAACTGTCTATCCTACCACTTCTGCACTTCATTAAATTAGCGATACACTCGGACGCCTTTGCCTTTTTTTCATTCCCCCCAACACACTGCTTCAAGAGCATATTAATGTTTTGGGGCAGGCTTCCAAACAAGTACACAAGCTGCGTAGTGGCTCCTTATTCTGCAGGGAGTGAAAAGAAATGTAATACATATATAGACAGACAGAAAGGTAGGCAGGCAGGCAGAGACAGACAGACAGGTAGGCAGGCAGGCAGAGACAGACAGGTAGGCAGGCAGGCAGGCAGGCAGAGACAGACAGGTAGGTAGGCACGCAGACAGACAAGCAGAGAGAGAGAGACGGACAGGCAGACAGACAGATAGACAAATAGATAGATAGATAGATAGATAGATAGATAGATAGATAGATAGATAGATAGATAGATAGATAGATAGATAGATAGATAGATAGATAGATAGATAGATATGCATGCAGGCAGATAGATAGATAGATAGATAGATAGATAGATAGATAGATAGATAGATAGATAGATAGATAGATAGATAGATAGATAGATAGATAGATAGATAGATAGATAGATAGATAGATAGATAGATAGATAGATAGATAGACAGACAGTTAGATAGATAGATAGATAGATAGATAGATACAGACAGACAGACAGATAGATAGATAGATAGATAGATAGATAGATAGATAGATAGATAGATAGATAGATAGATAGATAGATAGATAGATAGATAGATAGATAGATAGATAGATATCAATTAGGTTAACCGATATATTGCACGTTATTTTAACTGTTTAGTTTACATATGCCCAACATTTCTATACATGAACATGTATTGCTATGACACACCGAATACGAAGCGGAATAAACAATTAAAAAAAAAAAGGTTAGGACATACCTTGTATTAGTAACATAATTATGTCCGTTCACATGAATCGAGCTGGCTAGAGATTTTACGAAATGTCAACCACGGGGGGTAGGAACCTCTGGCCAGTTATTGATACACGTGACCAATAGAAATGAAAATAAATCGATGTAAGAAATCACGTTTTTGTTTCCATTACCAGGCGTCAGTATTACGCAATATTATTCATATACATCTGTGGCAGCTTCGTGTGTTCGTTCATCGCACTTCAGCACCCCAGGGACTATAGGCGTTCACCAAACTTAATGCCAAGTCTTCCTGTCTAGTGCCATCAGTTGTCCGTGTCTTCCTGTCCTGTGTCAAGTCTTCCTGTCCTGTGTCAAGTCTTCCTGTCCTGTGTCAAGTCTTCCTGTCTAGTGCTATCAGTTTTCTGTGTCTTCCTCGCCCACATCATGTCGGTCTCCATTTCTCTTCTCCGTGTATTCTTAGGTTTATCCTCTCTTACCCTGGGGATTCCAGAACACGGTCTGCCTGGTAACACTATCAACAACTTTCCAACGTCGTCTTCTCAATATCTTGTTCCGTTGGCGCTTGTCTGGCTCTTGTAATTCCACGTTACTGGTCTTTTCATACCACTTCAATCTTTCTATTCTACACAAGCAACCATTTATTAAAGCCTTTTTATCATAAGTTTGGTTTTTCTATTATTGAAAAACGGTTTCAATGATTTTAGAATGTTTGTAAACTAAATAAAATTCTTAAAACTAATCCCCCACATTAAAAAAGTTTCTAAGAGCGAAACAAAACGGCACGAGCACGTAAAGCATTCCCACCAACTTTTTTTTTTCTAGAAAAGGCGCGCAAATTGCACCGTGAAAACTAAACTGCACAAGCATTACAATAAAATACATGCCTTGCAATCTTTTTGTTACGCATTTTCGAAATTGCACGCGCCTGCATCAACGACATCAAAGTAGCCTTGTAGGTACTGCAATAATGGTTATGACAGTGGGAATATCATAATGGCTATGACAGTGGGAATAGCATAATGGCTATGACAGTGGGAATAGCATAATTGCTATGACAGTGGGAATAGCATAATGGCCATGACAGTGGGAATAGCATAAAGGCTATAACAGTAGGAATAGCATAATGGCTATAACAGTGTGAATAGCATAATGGCTATGACAGTGGGAATTGTTGCAGGCGTTTTTTGGCAATGGTGACACTACTTGTAACAACAATCAACGCGATGGTGGCGGGTGTCTTAGTATGGGGAACAGAAACAGGATTACTACAGAACTTACCTCAATGAGAGCTGCGAGACTTTTGACGTCACCACGGATTGTGGATTACTCTCAAGAAAATATCCAGTGTCGTCAGTGGTTACACTATTGGCATGGCTAATGTCCTTACGCATGCGCTCTACTATCTCATTAAAAAAGTCATGACTGCCATCTTGAGCCTCGTCGGATTCTTCAGAATCTCCGCGCAGAACTCTGTTGTCTTTGAGATTGGACATTGCCGACAATGAGTGACGGTAGGAGTGTGCTCTGTAAATATAAAAACACATTTTTTTAAACATTTCAGTCGCACAGCCAAGTACGCTACCCTTGTGTGAAGAAATAACAACTTGAGATGACTCTTTTAGCGAGCTATGATCATTATTTTACCAATTCATGCACATGTTTTGTTAAATCTAAGCTTCAGGTAAGTCTGATTTTTAGCTGCAACTGTTTGATCAGATGTAGCGTATCTTCAGCACAAAAGGTTACTTCACTAGTGTTTGTCCAGTCTATCTCCAATTCCGTATTTTTATTAGCTGTTGTGGCGGCTCTTATTTAACTCTATCCTAAAAGTATTCCTGTCTGACTTTCTTCTAACAACTGAAAGTAAGCGCTTTATCTACATAAGTAACATAGATAATATTAACAACATCTGACAGACAGCAGTAGCAGCTATACCGTGTCTCTCACCTTCGTTACGTGAGCACAGTTTCTAGCAACATACTTGTAATAATAAATTTCGTCGTTTTTAACAGCAAACCTGTAATAATAAATTACGTCGTTTGTAACAGCATACCTGTAAGAATATATTACGTCGCTTGTAACGACATACCTGGAATAATGAATTACGTCGTTTGTAACAGCATACCTGTAATAATAAATTACGTCGCTAGTAACAACATACCTGGAATAATGAATTACGTCGTTTGTAACAGCATACCTGAAATAATAAATTACGTCGCTTGTAACAACATTCATTCATAACCCTCCACTCCCAAAGGAGCACAGGCCTTCAACAAACACATGCCAAGTCCTCTTGTCACGTGCCATCATCTCAAGTTCTTTCCACGTTCTCGTCATTTTCACCTCTGTTTCCAGCTCTCTTCTCCATGTGCTTCTTGGTCTACCTCTGCCTCTCTTGCCCTGGGGCTTCCAGAACAAGGACTGCCTTGTAATGCTATCAACAGGTTTCCTCAGTGTGTGTCCTATCCATCGCCATCGTCTTCTTCTCATCTCTTGTTCCACTGGCACTTGTCAAGTTCTTGTCCTCAGTTCCACGTTGGTAACCTTGTCATACCATTTTAATCCCTCTATTCTACGCAAGCACCCATTTATGAAAGTCTGTAGCTTTTTGGTAGTTGTCTTTGTTGTTCTCCATGTCTCAGAGCCATACAATAGGACTGACTTCACATTTGAGTTGAAGATTCTTATTTTCGTGTTGGATCCAATTTCTCTTGATCTCCATATATTTCCCAATGCAATGAAAGCTCCTCTTGCTTTTTGTATTCTTATTTTGATATCACTGTCTGTCCCACCAACTTTGTCTATATTGCTGCAAAGATATGTATACGATTCTACATCTTGTATTGGTGCTTCTTCAAGTTCAACCCTGTTATCATTATCTGCATTTATTCTCATTATCTTTGTCTTTTCCCTGTGTATTTTCAGACCCAATTGCTGTGACCTCTCATCGAGTGTTTTCAATTTGTCCTGCATCTGATTACGGTTATGAGACAGAAGAGCTAAGTCATCAGCAAAATCCAGATCATCCAACTGCTTAGTCAGAGTCCACTGGATTCCATTTCTGTTGTGTGTTGTCGATGTTCTCGTAACCCAGTCTATTACTAGTAAGAAAAGAAATGGAGACAAAAGGCATCCCTGTCGCACTCCTGTTCTTATCTCAAACGGTTCTGTAAGCTGTCCTTCACGAAGAACTCTGCATGTCATCATATGTCCTCGTTATCAAATCAATGATCCCCAGGGGAACTCCACAATGCGTCATCAACCTCCAAAGCGACTCTCTGTCTACACTGTCAAATGCCTTTTCGTAGTCCACAAATCCGATGTATAGTGGTGAATTCCATTCTAGACTTTGTTCAACTATTATTCTCAAAGTGGCTATCTGGTCTGTACAGGATATGTTTTGTCGAAAACCTGCTTGTTCATCTCTCAGTTTCTTGTCTATGGACTCTTTTAATCTTTCAAGGATAATCCTGTTTAATACTTTTCCTGGCACTGAAAGTAACATTATTCCTCTATAATTTGTGCACTCTTGTAAATTTCACTTCTTAGGCAACTTAACCAGATATCCTTCCTTCCGTTCTGCTGGTATCTCTTCCTTTTCCCAGACTTCACCAAGTAATTTATATAACATCTCTGTAGCAGTGTCGATATCTGCTTTGATGGCCTCTGCTGGAATGCCATCAGATCCAGACGCTTTTCCATCTCTTAGAAGCTTTATGGCTTTCTTTATTTTTGTAACAACATACCTGGAATAATAGACGGCGTTAGCCGAATTTATAACCAAATACCGTACCTGTAATAATAAATTACGTCGTTTGTAACGACATACTTGTAATAATGATCGACGTCGGGAGTGTATGTAACAACATACATGTAATAATAAATTACGTCATTTTTAACAGTATACAGTAGTAATGAATTATGCCGTTTTTAACAGCATACAAGTAACAATGAAATACGTCGTTTGTAACGGTATAAATGTACGAGTAATAGAAATGACGTCGCCAGAGTTTGTTAACAACATAAGTGAAATAATAAACGACGTCGGCAGAGTTTGTAACAACATACACACATAAATTACGTTGTTTGTAACATGTAATAATGAATATGAACGCAGTTTCATAATCCAGATATACCAGGTTCGAAACCTGCTGCAGGCGGTTTGATAGCAGATCGCTTTGTGTGGATTTTTAACAATGGTATAAGCGCCGTACCGTTCAGAAAGCAATGGCAAACTACTGAATGAAAAAATTGCCTAGAAAAATCATAAACAGCCAATAAAAGCTGGGGTTGATTGCCACGTCCTGTAAAGGATAAGCAACTAACTTTTTAATAATGAATTACGTCGTTTGTACCAGCGACCATGTAATAATAAATGAATCAGGATTGCAGTTTAAAACATGACAGAGTACTAGGAGATCTTCTAACATTAGAAAAGGATAAACCTCAACTATAGTACTGAGAGTCACGAGTCCTCGGAGCCTGCCTTCAGCGTGAATAGATGGGATTACTTGTACATAACGGCGTAACCCTAACCATCCGAGAGGTGGCATCTTAAAAGTTTCCCGACAATATTTGGACTTTCCTTGTGCATGAAGTCTGTAATTCACCCGATAATCGTGGTTAATTTTAACATGTACATTTTATATTTTGCATTTGACATGTATAAATTGCTTGTGGATGTAAAGTTGCACTTGGGGCTAACAATCTCATCACTTCAAAAAGCTTGACACATGAACCACCATTGCAAGAGCTGGTGACACAAAGAACCGATAATCGTGCGAGTTTAACCATTTTTATATTTTGCATATTGACATGTATAAAGATATAAAGTATATATATATATATATATATATATATATATATATATATATATATATATACACGTGACACATCTTAATTAGAAATGTTGGCATAAATATATATATATATATATACACGTGACACATGTTAATTAGAAATGTTGGCATACACATGTTAATAGAAATATATATATATATATATATATATATATATATATATATATATATATATATATATATATATATATATATATATATATATATATATATATATATATATATATATATATATACGTGACACATCCTAATTAGAAATGTTGACATACAAATACGAGTATACATATACTATAATGTTATCATCATGCACTCCCTGCCCCTTATGGAGCATGAGGCTACCTTTGCTATTGGTTCTTTGAATGGATACAATCTTATCATCATAATACCTTGTATAGAAGGGGATTTTTTTCTCCTGTACAATCAAATGAAATTTCCTTCTCGCTATGTTACCCATGATTGTAAAACTAGATAAGTGATTGAATGGTAGAACAAGCTCACATGGTAATCTAGTGAATACTTAAGTAAAAAAAAAGGGGGGGGGGGGCTGTTATGTCCACAATTATAGGTGGGGGGGGGGATGTTGAAGCGGAAAAGACGGAGGTTCAAAGAAATAAACTAAAGTCATCAAGTTATTGGCTATTGTTTCGTCAGTCTGATTTGTGATTATTGTGCCTTGGGTTTTTCCAATTCCAGTGGCGGCTAGGACCTGTTGTTTAAATCTGGTTTTTCCAATGATATAGTGTGTTCTTACTCACTTTATCGGTCTGTCGCAGCAGCGTCTAGGACGATGCTTAAACCTGGTTTTCCAATCGTGTAGTATGTTCTTCTTCTTCTTCGTCTACTTCTTCTTCTTCTTCTTCCTCGTTCGCCCCCAGACTTCCACATTAATGACTCTAATAAAGGCAGTGCTCAGCTCAAGGTTCCTGACATCTTTAGTTTTTTCGTGGAGAGACGTTAGGCTGTAGCTAAATGCTATCTCGTTCATTGCTATACATTGTGTTCTTGTTCACGTTATCGGTCTGTCGCCTCTGTTATTTCCAGGTCATAACCGCAAGTCAAGTCGTCAATTTTTCCGTTACTAACATTCACACTGACGTCTCCAACTACCATAGAGGTTTCATGAGGTTTGCAATGTGCCATTTTCATGTCACGCTCATCGTAGAATGCGTCAGCCTGGTCTTCTGTACTACCCCCGTTTCTTGGTGCGTGTGAGTGAAGCTGTAACAAAGCTGATAACGGAGAGGTGAGAAAACTGACGTTATTGGACAGAAATGGATTTTTTTTTCTTTCGGTTTTTGCTTTTTTTCTGGCGAGGCGCGTTCCTTTCAACCTATTTGGTTATATCAGAGCGCATTTACCATCCAAAAAAAAAAAAAAACTCTCTTGAGTTCTAACCGTATCAGCGTTGATATATACTAAGTCCTGAAAAGGACTAACATTATCTATCTGCTAGCATAAAGCCCTAAATAGGACTCGCCAGATACGCCAACGCCCGAGCTGTTATGAATTAGTTATGATAACACATAAATGGAAATGACCACTAACCTTTTTATCTAGAAAGGCAGGAGAGCTAATTGGCTGATCTCTGAAACAAGGGAATATGGCAGTCGTATGTGGGTGGAGACTATATAACACGTACACTATTATTTCATTGTTACTCCCCTTCTTTCCCTACGTCCCAAAAAAAAAAAACAAGGTCTAGCACTCTGGTTTCTTCCCACCGCCCACTATATTGTTGCCCCTTGTCTTTTACTTCCCTTACTTCCACTATGCAATTATAAGGTTATCAGACCTAAAGGTCGATTATATTTGTACATGCGCCCTAACATAACCAACTAGGCTGAACGGGACGCGCCCTCACCAAAACGAGGCAAAATTTTATTTTATTTTAAATTACTTCCCCTATTCCATCCCCATGTAGTTATAGAACAAAAATGTATCTCTCAACTCCTCATTTCAATATTCTGTTGTCATTGTTTCCAGATGTCCACATCAAAAGAAAAGATAATATTTTCTCTCTTGTGTCTTTACTCCATCCCTCGTCTTTCATTTTCCGTCGTTTCAATCACTCCCACGGCTAAAATAGATCCAAGGACAGTCTGATATATAATATCTACCTCCCTCCCCCTAATACCCTTAAAAAACAAAACAAAATGCTCTCACGCGCTGTCTACTGTTTTCTTTTTATAAAACTATTTTCAAATCATAAAATTGTAGCAAATTATTTCTGTAAGGCTTCTTTCTCCCCCCTACTCCCAACTCCTCTCTCTCTCTCTCTCTCTCTCTCTCTCTCTCTCTCTCTCTCTCTCTCTCTCTCTCTCTCTATTTGTCTCACTCTCTCTGATGATGATATCCAGTTCACTCTGGACTCCGTTCCAAACAAGGGCAGCTTGCGCCCATTCAGGCGTTAAGACAAAAATCTGATCAGGCTTCTACTAGTAAACTCGGCCACGGAACTAGACGTGTCCGATATTTTTGTTTCCTATAATTCGCTGTCTTAAAAGCAAGTCTAGCTGGATTAAACATATTCTGGTACTCACACGCACACACACACACACGTCTCTCACTAGCACGGTATCAAACCATACCCGTCGGCAAACACTAAAATATAAGGGTAGTTCCGTGGCGGATACTGCCGTAGATGAGTGAAGTGTTAAAGACTTCACTATACAAGGTTCAGCCATATGAGGTGGAGTTGACCAGTTCCTTTCCCTCTCTGCCGTTTCCTTCCCTAACTCATGAGCAGAACCACGTTGGTTTTTTTAAATAAAATTTTGCCTCGTTTTGGCGAGGCGCGTCCCGTTCAACCTATTCGGTTATATTAGGGCGCACGACCATATATAAAAGGCCATTAGGCCTGATTTAAGTATTTGAGGCAGGTACCCATTTTCAATAAGGTAGACTAGAACAGGAAGCTACCATGTTTGATAGCGGAATCTGCAACTTCAGCAACCTGTAGATGTCAGTCATTTGTATATTGGGGATGACCTTTGCGATATGAGGTCACATGCATCAGGCCATGACTACTTTGAACTGCAGCGCATCGCAGTATGACAGGATCAACAATGTGGAACTGATGACAAGAACCATGCAGGTACTAGTGGAACAAGAGATATAAAGAATACATTGGCAATGGATATATATTTTTTCTTAAAATAAAGTTTTGCCTCGTTTTGGCGAGGCGCGTCGGTTATATTAGGGCGCATGTCCAAACATAAAAGACCCTTAGGTCTTGTCGGGAACCACTTACCGTGGAGAACACTCCACTGGTTACACAACTGCAGTGTGGATTTATAATAACAAACAAAGGCTCGTTCTTCCAAGAGTATACCACACAACAATGGCTGACATAAGAAATGAACACCTTCAACAGGTACTTCCCTTTATTACTTTACACACACAAGAAGGCCTCACACGGCCATCAAACGCATCAGATACAATAATGTGAAAACCACTGAAAACATGCCTTAGCAGCTTAAACTATCGCTTTCATACATAAAGGTACGAATTATACAAAATCATTGCAATGAATATCGCTCACCTGAGCGGCAAACTATGAAAATGACACACCCAAAAATCATCAAACTTTTATCAAACTACGGCCTGTAGATAATTCGAACTAGACCATATACTGCTCTAGTATTACAACGTAATTATCTCCAAGGTCCGAAAATATGGCAGGCACTCAACTTACAGTGGACAATATCAACCACACAGCGATCTCACTAGAAAAAGGGCCCACCAACCGAAAACACAACCTGAGTATGAAGTAGGTTACAAAAGGTTCTGGCAGTCGTGAAAAATGACAACGACTGTCCTCCCCTGGTCAACCACAACACAGTGCTCTGTACACTAATAGCAACTCTTACATAAGCAAACATTACAGTTGATATCCAAATAGCACCAACAATCTTTCGTAACAAGGTTTTAACATATACTAAATTGCCTTTATGGCGCCGTAATACATAAAATTCATAAGCATATCATTTAACAACAAACATGATCTTGACATTTAAAATGCACCTCCTCAGTCACCCTCACTACATTATGAAGCTGCATAGAACAACTTATATTTTCTCAGAACAGTACTGGTGGCGTGGGTCAGATTCTACAGTTCGGTTCGCGTTAACCGAAACACCCTAACTGAACGCGAACCAGATACCTATCCCTGGCTATTGCTGGACTATCAGTAGGTGGTTATGGAGCAACGACATGAGCTTCCACCTGACTGCATCACGTGCCCCACGAACTTCACAGGTGCGACCTCATTAAACACTCGTCTGAGTGTGCGCCAACTAGCACTTAGGGGGACACTGCAAACCCACACGGCGCAGTCACTCGCTATCAGGACCTCAGACGAACATTCGTGGTTTCTCTCTGTGCACCTTGGCCAGGACTCTGAGACCCATTGGGTGCCTGCCGCGAACCCCGTCCAAGATGTACTTTCTTCTCAGGTGGTGATATCACGGCCCTCTGATCGTCCGCCGGACTACCGTGTTGCTGAAACCCTGCTCCAGCCCCTCCCGTGGCGTTATGCACTCCCCGTACATTGCCGACGATCAAATCGGTGACTGGGTTCTCAAGGACAAACGCGTTCACTCTCCGTGATAGAAATGGGGTGTCCGCATTAATACACGCCTGTGGTTAAGACTCAACTTTGCCCCCAAACATGGTACACTTCACAGTTTTGCCTGTGAGGCAGGATTCGTCGATTCCTGATCGACGCACCGCGACTGTGGTACATCCAGTGTCCCTTAACACCGAGACTGGTTTCTTCTCCACCTAACCTTTGTGGGGTGCCACCTTGCCAGTCTCATGGATCGCCGACAGACATGATACCGCATGTCCGCAGTGTAACACTATATTTTCGTTCGCATGGAATAGAGGTCGACAGCCCACACAGTCCTCGCTGTTGACCGTGTCCAACACAAACGCGGAATTCGCATGTTCGATTGGGGTAGCACACACGTCTGCCTTATGTCCCTTACCATTGCACGTGGAACATCGGCGTTCCCTTTTTGATTCGCCACGCGGATTCCTAATAGGACTGCTACCCAGTGACAATCGCACTTCGGAGTCGGAAGATCGACTCTCGGAGGATCCACTCCTCTGCTTGACCGGTTTCTCGTTGTAGTGCCTATTTTCCTTTCAAGACTCATCAAAGCGCACTTGCTTACGCATTTGACGCTCTTCTCCATCACTAGCGCTACCAGAGTGTCGGTTGTTCCACCTCGGCTGCACTTGGCATAGTGTTTCTAAACCGCGTCCGGTGCCCGTCAGCCGTCCAACGGACCTTCCGGAGCAACCGTTCCTTCACCTTGTCGTAATCCGCCCGCTTTTCAAGCGGGAGGCTACTAAAAAGTCTCCATCGCAGGCCCCACTAGCAATGTGGATAACAGAGATGGTCACTCGTCTCTGTTAGCCTTCCAGGCCACGCATTCTTCCTCCAACCTCTCAAGAAAGAAGTCCAAACTCTCAATTTTGTCATTAAAATTCGGCAGACGCAGCCTAAAGGGACGATGCGACTCCATCGGAGTCGAGTTCTGACCACTCACACTTGCTTCTATTCTCTTTAATTGTATTTCCTTATCAGCTTCTACCTGCAGTCTTTTTTCCTCCAGAGCTAATCTCATTCTCTCATTTTCTAATTCTAACTCTCTATCTTCTTTTATCTTCTTTTCTTGTAATTCGAATTCTCTCTGTTTCAACTCGTTTTCTTCTTTCATCTTCTTTTCTTGTAATTCGAATTCTCTGTTTCAAATCGTTTTCTTCTTTCATCTTCTTTTCTTGTAATTCGAATTCTCTCAGTTTCAAATCGTTTTCTTCTTTCATCTTCTTTTCTTGTAATTCGAATTCTCTCTGTTTTAAATCGTTTTGTTCTTTCATATTCTTTTCTTGTAATTCTTTATCTTCTTTCATCTTCGTTTCTTGTATTTCGAACTCTCTTCTTCTGAGCTCTAACTGTTCAGCGCGAGCATCTCTTTCCTGCTTCTGCTTCTCAATGTTCTTCTTCTCCAAAGCTTCTTGATTTTCCTCTGACTGTTATTCTGCCTAGGCAAAATCCACCAGTTCTTTCCCAGTGTATCCACATTCTTTTCCCATCAGAATAAAACCCTGTATGTCCATGCTGTATACTCACAACACTCAATACTATTTATAACTCATCTCCTTTTGCTATAAAATCTCACTGTATGCAAATCTAATTCAGTGTTTCTATGCAACTACTCAATAACATATACTCCAAACTAACTCATCTAACTCAACACATACATCTCTACTTATAAAGTATGCAGTAATGATATATAAATAACAATGTCACTGCTTAAAGTACAACCATATGAATGTATATATATAACCCACTTCACCACTCAATTCAGTATGACCGTTCTCTGCCTCTTGGCTTATGTCTACTTACTCTCTACGTTTGGTCCTTCCGACATCTTAATCTCTGTGATACAACTGGAGAAAAAACCTTACTATAGTCGATAGTTGTATCTCACTAGCTGATAATACCCCTTAGTCCTATACCATCTCCCAACTGTAAGTGGCACCGACACGAAAATAGAACAACAAGTCAGCTTTTACACCACAGTATCTTACTAGCACCCACACTGGTGCTGTACTCTGACAGTATCTCAGTTCTACTCAGTATGTTTACAAATGGCAAAAATGAACATTCCACAGATGATAAGACACACACTAAACACTAAGATAACTACCAGTCATGAGGAATAAGATGACAGACAAGGTACGAGCAGGGATAGACTGATATATACAATGCGTGACTGACAACGAATGAAAACAAGGGATACCCGTTAACGTATTTACAAGATAGCAAGACGGAGCGAGAGATACCACCACTAAAACACAACAATAGAATTACTGAATGTACAGGACAACGTAACTACAAACCACACCAGTACACCTAACAAATACTGAGCTTGGTATGTTAAGTATGGCAGTCGCAGGAAACCCTTCTGCCTGACTCCACACTAAACACACGCAGCCACACCCTAGAAAGGATTAGTCTAATCCAATCTTTTCCCACAAGTAAGAAAAGAAAGAATTAAAGTCGCCACCCGTCCACCCTTGAACTCACAAATATAACATTAAACACTGCAGACTAGAACAATAACTACACTTAGCAATGAAGTGCTAAAAGCTATCGCCCTAACTAGCCATTAACTGAATCATACCACTCAAAATCAAACTAACTAACATTCAAACAATAATAACACTATAACATATAAATTGATTTACTATGGATATAATAATAATGACCCCAAGTGAAAGGAAATTAGAGTGACAGATCCCACGTAACTAACCATATAAAGACACAGACTAAGTTTCTATAAAGAAAGCGAAAAAAGAACACAGCAAAAGGAAAGAAAGAAAAAACAAATAAGAATACTTCAAGAAATAGACGTTGAAAAACGAACAGAAAAATGCTTATAGCTTTAAGCTTACTTAACACAACCCCAACAGAAAGAACCCACTAATCTAAAAGACCAGACTGTACGATAAATCGTACCAGATGGATAGACAGAAAAGGAAGACGGAATTGAGGGGGAAAAATACAATAAATCACCGTACACAGATATTCAAACAATAACTTAACTGACGATCCAGCGATGCACCTCCACGTAGCTCCTCAGACACAGATGATAGTAGATGAGAACAGCGCAAACTAGTCTCCACAAACTTGTAAACATCCAAACAGAAAACAAAGTTCTTCACGGTGTTATCACAGCACTGTCCACAGCAAGAATAACGACCGTATCCGCAATAATGTCCTGGAGACAAGATTTCTTCACTAGTCTATGTGCCAGATAATAACGATACAGTCTTTTGGCACGGTGATGCGTATAATATATGAGTACAGTTCAACACTACGTCTCTTCAGGAACTCAGCAGTCTTCACTCTTCAGCAGTATCTTCCAGAACCACTCAGATCAGCAGACTTCGGTAACAGGCATCCCATCAAGCGGTACTAGGGTCCCGAAAGAGGCATGGGTAGACTTCCACTGACAATGCATGATGACGACAGAACTTGGCAGGAACGCAGGAATGTAATGTTCCCCCGGTAGGTAGAGCAGTACGAACGATGACACTACTGCAGGTTGGCTGCATGCACATCAATCCACATAAGAGGAGTTGCACACACCCTGAGATGCCACCACCACTATTGACCCTACCAATACCAACAAATATTGACGATCTAATCTCTTCTGCCGACATCACAGTCAGGCACCAGAGCCCAAATATTACCAACCTTACAAGAAATTCTAATCTCTTCTATATCCATACACGGACCAATTATTGACACCTTGCACAACTAACCTCCGCTGCTCCGTCTGGATCACCAACTTCCTAACACTAAGCTACAAAGTACGCCTTGTAATATATCAAACTGTGATACTCGACGCCAGCTGCATCTGTACTCTACAACTTGTGACACTCCTTCTATCAATAATTGAACAACCTAGCACAAAAGTGAACTTTCCAAAACCACATCAAACACAATAAATGTCAAATATTATCTGTATTGACAACGATAAACTTTCCCTGTGCACTCTTTCCAAACTAGGTCAAATACCGCGACAGGTCAACACCTGACCGAAAACAGTTCACTGCTACTGTCTAACAAAAAAAACAAACAGAACACACTGCCGGGAAACTGGAAAACCTGAAGGAGTGAATACATGCTGCTATAAGCTTCTGATATGTGTGTATAGAAACTTCTACCCTCCTATACTGTAAAATATTGGCCCCACAGATTTAGGCTCACCAGCTGTCAGAAACCACTTACCGTGGAGAACACTCCACTGGTTTCACCACCGCAGTGTGGATTTATAATAACAAATAAAGGCTCGTTCTTCCAAGAGTATACCACACAACAATGGCTGACATAAGAAATGAACACCTTCAACAGGTACTTCCCTTTATTACTTTACACACACAATAAGGCCTCACACGGCCATCAAACGCATCAGATACAATAATGTGAAAACCACTGAAAACATGCCTTAGCAGCTTAAACTATCGCCTTCATACATGAAGGTACGAATTATACTAAATCACTGCAATGAATATCGCTCACCTGAGCGGCAAACTATGAAAATGACACACTCAAAAATCATCAATCTTTTATCAAACTACGGCCTGTAGATAATTCGAACTAGACCCTATACTGCTCTAGTATTACAACGTAATTATCTCCAAGGTCAGAAAATATGGCAGGCACTCAACTTACAGTGGACAACATCAACCACACAGCGATCTCGCTGGCAGAAGGGAAAATATACGTCCTCCCTGGACGAAGGCTAGTTTCTCACTACTTAATTTTGCGCCTTTTCCCCCGACTTCCGGTAGTCACATGACCAACCAGTTCGGCTAACCTCAGCCTTTCCGAGTGACCTATCGCCGACCACAGTACATAAGATGCACTGCGAAATAACGCTGTGACAGGTCTTGGGTTACTACAGAACTTACCTCAATGAGAGCTGCGAGATAGATTAGGGTCTGCTTTACATTTTATAGTTCTATATTTTGCATTATTAACATGTGAAAACTGCTAACGGATGTCAAAGTTCAAACGAGGCTGGCAACCTCAGCATATAGAATGATGGTTTCATGAACCACCACTGCAAGAGCTGGTGACTGCTTCATGCGGGTTTCTCATAGAGAACCAAAAGCAGAGGTAGTCCCAAGTACCACATGGAGCAGGGAGTGGATGATGACAGAAGTGATGTATATACTTACTATATTAACCTATTTAACCAGTGCATATGTAAATGTAAACATGTTCAATATAAATGCAATGGATGTTTTCCGCTCACTGGGATTTAACATTAATGTATCAGATCAGAGGGGGTAAAGTTCTGAGGCAGATGGGATGATGGAATGAAAATGAGGGGGCTATGAAGAGAGAGAACACCTGGTTTTCGTGTCAGGAAACCCAATACTCAGGAGGGTATTTGTTTTTCTCTTATTTCATGACACTAGTCGGTGGTACCAATTGGAGGTACTAGTGTGTGAAACAAGTGTGTGGTATAAGTGGTCATCAGTCAAAGCTAGACACCAACAGCAGACGGATCTTAACAGGCGCTGGATCATCTTAGTGATTACCCCACGATACTACGAGTGACGTGTTGCGGCCACCAGGCTTGACCAGTGACAAAAGTGAACCAATCAATAACCTGCAAAGAACCAACATCGGCTGGAGCAGAAACCAGCCGACATCTTACTGTCAGCTAACTACCCACTGAAAGCTGCCAAGTGAACTCTTTTCTTTAAAAAAATGGAAAGAGAAAAAACTCTATCCAGATCATCCCCAGTGATGAAATTTTAAAGACTATCTAATTCACCCCATCCTTATTTACTTTACCTTGTTAACGAAATTTGACTATTAAATTTTGTTACTTGTATATATACAAATTTATAATTGATTTAGTCATTTTTAGTGAACTGCGCCGTATGTCTCAGTCATTTTAAATACCTATAACAAAGCTATTGAAGTAATATTTTACTGATTTAAATCATTTGCAGGCTCATCAAAACGAGCAAAATCCTTACTCATAGAAGGCCAGGGAAGAGACACATTTTACACGGCCTGGATCCTATAAGCCGTAGTACTTGAGTTCTTAAATTCCTATGAGGCTACCTAGAATTGAAGCACCATTTTTCAATTCACATCTCTGCCAAGAGTAATCTTGAGCGAATGGTAGACACCTTTGAAAAAGTTCAGTAGATAGTCGGAATTTTGGCCACTGTTGGATCATCACTGCAGAACTAGGGGAGTAAATCCCGTGACAGATGCATCAAAGAAGATTAGGCTACCCGAAGACCAGCAGCTGGGATACTTTCGCAGGCCATAAATAGAACATTCCTCAGCACAGGAGATGTTGGCAGGGAGACGAAGATGGCTGTTTACCGCTCCACCTATGTCCCAAGTCTTGATGTATTGATGCGAGTCATGGGCAATGACTTCAACACACAAAGGCCAGATCCAAACCTCAGAAATCAGGTATGTGAGAAAGGTGGTTGAAGCAACAAGAAGAGACATGGTCCACAACCAGACGATACGTTATGGCCTAAAAACTCATCCCCTGCAGACCCAAGTAGAACAGTCCCAACTAAAATGGTTTGGCCATATCTGCAGAATTGGAGAAAATCGGCTACCACGACAAGCACGTGAACCTAAAAGCCAGGGAGCCAGACCTCCAGGACGACCCAGATTCCGCTGGGAGGACAACATTAGACAATCTCTGAAGGACCGAGGGCTAGAATGGAACCAGGCCTGGAGTAAAACAGCCTACAGGATAGTATGGCAGTCTCTCTTCCAAACCTCTAAACCTCACGACTAAGTAAAGTAAGTAAGTAAGACTTGTTGATAGTAGTGGCGAAGGCAAGAATTACTGGAAACTAATGTCATCTCTCACGAGAAATGAAAGTGTAAATTCGCTTTACTTGCAAAATTATTCTATGGATGAAGACACGATTCCCTTGCTGTCTGTTATGATCTGTGTATCAATGAAAATTTTACGTATTCGTTTCACATTCAGCCTGGTTTCATTCACTAAGCCCTTTTAAGGATAGATGTTTCTCACTGGCGTGATTAAGGTACACAGTTTTAGCTGCCGTGATTGTATTGGCATACCTTAAGGACTGTGTCGGTTGAGACAGTAATGGGAAAATCAGTGGCATCATTTTTATCACTGAATCAGCGCTGGGATGATGCATACCTTGATTATCGGCGATGTAGACAGACTTAAATAGGGCAAATTTGACATACTGTGAACACGTATCTGTTAACCAAGCAACATTAATACAAGAGAAGCATCCACGTGACAATGTGAATTTTCAAATCTACGTGACGACTATTGGTACAATGAATTCACCCGCTATAAATTCAGAAAATCGCTGTTGTCAAAAAAAAAAAAAACAACAACAACAAAGCTATGACAGCACAGTCAAGCTTTTGGAAAGTCTTACCACAAAATAGAAATCTTTATGAAAGCTTGTGAAACAAACAGGTAGCCAGCCTACTTAAAGAATTCACGAACGAACGTTACTGCACGTAAACATAGCTTGAGCAAGGTTTAATCGTGAGGACTGTGGCTTCCTCGTAACTCTACCCATTACATCAACTTTCCATAACTGTATTTTTGTTTATTTCTAAGACAGAATAATCTCGAACGTGACATTTACCAGTGCCATCCTATAATTCATTCTGTGCTCTTCACTTTAGTTTTTCCCCATATCTGACAGTATCTAGTATTTTTGATTCATTGTTTACACTCCCTTCCCTCAATTCTTGTTATGTCGGGACTTCAGCGACCATCTTTTGTTGTTTAGGTTTTAATCCCTTTCGTTTGAACCCATATTGACACCTAGGATCGGTAGGCTTGATTTTTTTTTTTTTTGTGGTTTACTAATGTGTAACACATTTTCCTGCCGAACCGTGCATGGGTGCGACCGATTAATCAGTAAACAACCTTGGGATGACCACAGTCGATTATCTTATCACTGGGAATGTCTCTGTCGGACCAAGTGGTTGTCAATGTTTGCTGGGCCGGGTGAATGTCATAATCGTTTCCGGACAAGACTTGTTGGAAGAATAATTATCCATCTTGAAAGAGATAACCTGTGATAAATTACGAAGTCGTGAGTGTAAACATGATCGATAACAGACAGAAGCTAGCATACCATATATGGTGACTGTAACCAACACATTTATTTGAACGTTAGTTGCTCAGGAATTTTTCGTGAGAGTAGGGGAAATATACGCATCTTTTATGCTATTGGCTTGGCGTCTGAGATTTGAAAATACAAGATTTCTAATTGGAGCCTTGTCATATTCACACCACCCTTATTTATTTTCATTTGTTAACGATAATTGACTATTAAATTTGTTATGTAAATATACAAATTTATAGCTGATTTAGTCTTTTGAGTGAACTGCCCCCGTAGGACTCAGTCAGTTTAAATACCCATAACAGAGCGATTTAAGTAATATTTTACTGAATTAAATCAGATGGGGCTCATCAGAACGAGCACAATCCTAACTCATAGAGGGTCAGGAAAGATACAGAGTTTACACGGCCTGGATCCTATCAGCCGTAGTAATTGATTTATTTAAACTTCTATGAGGCTCCCTAGAATTGAAGCACCATTATTCAATTCTCATTTCTGCGAAGAGTAATCTTGAGCGAAAGGTAGACACCTTTGAAGACACTCAGTAGATACTCGAAATTTTGGCCACTGTTGGACCATCACTGCAGAGCAAGTGGAGTAAATCCCGCCTGCGATAACAGAACCTGTCTAGTTAATCCCCTATACTTGGCTGACATAAATTTCAGATATACTGAAAGAATATTGTCAGTTGGAATTTTTTAAAATGTAAATCTGAGCATACGGTGCATTCATAAGTAACAGGAAAATATTTTACAGTGAATAGCTGAATACGTTGAAAAAACTAAATTTTCTGTTAAGAAGTTTAAGGTGAAATAAGAGTTCATTTCTTGTTGCTAATTTGTTGTTGTGATTTAAAGTTTTACTAGTTAGGTAGCGATTGCATTTTTGTGTAGCTTTGTAAACAGATTTCTTGCTCAGAATGTCCGATAAACCCAACGTCACGCTTTTTATCTGAATATTGGTAAGGAACTAGGTATGTTGGGCCAAACTCTGAGCGATTTTGTGATTAATTCGGTTAAAGCCAATCAGTAGAAAGCAGAGAAGGCTTTAGAACGTGAGGAAAGAAAAATGGCCCGTGAACACGAAAAAGCCAAAGCAGAGAATGAAGCCGATGAAAAGGAAAAGCAAAGAGTGTTTGAAGCAAAGCAGGCTGAAAATCAAAGGAAACATGAAGCCGAGGAAAAAGAATAGCAGAGGGCATTCAAAAAGGTCGAAAATGATGCAGACAGAGCCCACGCAATCAGACTGAAAGAATTAAAGAATAAAGGAAGAAGAATTTGTTTTTGGCTCATTGAACGTACAATAAAACAGCCTTTATTTGTCTTGCTATTATGCCTGCCTACTTCCAATAGAAACTTTAACAATATTTGTCTCAACATATTATATTGAATTTTTCCACCTGATATTTCTGAAGAATATCTGGATTATTTCGTCTGCATCAATATGTTCACCAATCACTAAGCTTGATATTTTTTGTAAAAAGTCACATCAGTAATAGGCTCAAGCACTACAAATGTTCAAAACAGTTTAGAAATAGAATCGATTGAACGTGAGTTATATGATTTTATAAATGGAGACAAACAGAAAAAGTATAACAGTTAAACAGTTGGCCCAGGCTTCCTTCAGGATCCAGATTCAATGCTGTCTTCCTCTTCGTAAGAAGCGCAAAGGAAAATGATGATGATGATGACGGTGATGATAATGATGATGACGATGATGGTGATGATGGTGATGATGACGGTGATGGTGATGATGACGGTGATGGTGATGATGACGGTGATGGTGATGATGACGGTGATGGTGATGATGACGGTAAAGATAATGATGATAACGATGACGGTGATGGTGATGATGATGACGGTGATGGTGATGATGGTGATGATCATGATGATTATCATGATGATAATATACACGTTTACACGCATACATACAAAAATCACATATTTGTATAAACAGTCTCACACAAGATTGCACACTGACAAATTCATCTGAAGTATCGTATTCTGCAATGTCACTTATCTTACAGTGTCACTGCTGCGGATTTAAACACTTGCACAAACAGAGATTACCTGGACATCTTGAGAAATCAAGACAGATATTAAACTTGGACTATTATTATCATCTAATTCCTATATTACTAGTTATCTAAGTATCTTGTAAATAACAATGAAAAAAACACGGGAATTTCGGGAAAATACGCATTGCACTGTGAAAATTAAAATCAACACCCATTAAAAGTATGTGCATACCATGCAATCTTTTCATGGTGCATGTTCGAGAAAATACGGAAATGGTGGGCATTGCACCTTGAAAGCTACATTGAACACCCATTATTGGAGTACGCAGGCAATAAGTGGTGCTAGACCATCGATAACACGTAAGTCGGTGATTGATTTTAAAAAAAAAAAAACCTTAATCGAGTAATCTAATTTCTTTAATCGAAGATTAATCGATCGATTTCGAATACCTTGATACATTATTAAAAAATCATAAATATTTTAGTTTTTAAAAGGCAATATCGTCCTGAAAATATAATGACAATACTGAAAAGTCACAACCACACATTGTATTATTACTTACCAAGCTTCCCAAATTCCATATCACAAACCTCTAACGTAGCAAACATTCTCACATTTAAGCAAAAAAGATAAACATTG
>JAMPIV010021894.1:237500-242500 GCA_024509875.1 Oreohelix idahoensis
AAGGTAACATAGCAGCATACATTTACTGTATCAATTCATAATCAAAATTAAGTATGTTAAATTAAAAAAAGTAATAAAGGATCAACAACAAAAAATGAGAAGAAATATTATGGAAATCAATATAAAATAAGCCATGTTGACAGATCGTAGATAAATCTGCGCAGACATCCCTTCCGGAAAATTTGTGTCAGGTGATTTCCTCGGAAATGTCTGAGGAGTCGTAAATGAAATTTTGTGTTTAGATTGCACATTCTTAAACAAATATGCAGAGCTAACTTTTGCCTTTCGTGTCATTGACACCACGCGATAATGATGCTTACTTCCCCTTTTACACCCCACACCCACCGGCGCTTTTTTATACATAGTTGTCTGGGCCGTTCAATCGAACTTATTCTGCCCCCATCCTAAACAAAACAAAACAAACAGAAATACGTCGCTACAGCCGGATATCGTGCAAAAATAAGTTTTAAAAAAATGTTTTGTTTTGTTTTCTTTCAGCTTGATTTAATCTATTGCATTTTTTAACTTTCCTTCCCTTTTCCAAAATTCCTGGCCACTTAAATTAAGATGACCTTTCACCCATCATCTGTCCGTCTTCTTACCTCCTTCATGTCAACCCAAAAAAATTATATATATATATATATATACAGGCACAAGAAATATACCCGTATAAATTATGAAGAATTAAAGCCAGCATCTTAAACTTTCATCACACGCAATACATTTAGAAAGACAGAGAAGAGGGTAAGGGTAATGGTAGACATAATGTAGCCATATTGGACCAATTAACTTTTCGCTACGACAGCTTTTTAATTTCTTTAATCAGACAGGTACGCTCGGCATGAAACTGTTGAAGGCTCATGGTACATAGAAAACTTGATGGAGGAAATGGTGAATCTCTTACGTTTTATTTTCTTGTCTCCCAGCTCAATAACTTGTTTCTCATATTTGGAATTTTTTTATAAAACCCACAGCTCTATATGTCACTTAAGCGTATTGCAAGCCATGGACTTCGAATGAAGCTACAGATTAAACACAATTACAAAAAATTAGCACCATTTGTCGGTTTATGAAGGCAGACGACGCGTACCAAAAAGGAGCGCCATGTAGGTATGTTCCTTGATCATTCTGGGTTGTTTGTAGTTTGTGGTGTATGCGTGTGTGTGTGTGTGTGGTGTTTCATAGAGCAACGCTGGGAAAAACGTTGGCTCTGATTGAGCAATGTTGGACGTAGTTCACGCATTCTTAAATTATTGTAGACCCCCCCCCCCCCCCTTTTGTTTTTTACCTTCATAAATGGGTGCTTGCGAATAACAGAAGAACTGAAGTGATGTGACAAGATCAGTAATGTGGAACTGGTGACAAGAACAAGACAATATGTCGCCCTAGTACTGCTCTATTTCACCTCTACTTTTGGTTTTAAAAATTGAACCAAGGTCATACATCGACATCAAATAGTGTTAATATATCATCCTACATAATATCTTAACGTTTTAATCATGCAAATCAAGCAACATTTCATTTTAATGTGATTATATCCATATTTTCCACTGGTAACCTGTCATATACCTTTTGTTAGCTTTCTTTTCCTCTTCCGACAGTATTGATCTACCTTATTTGTGCGTACTAATTATGTGGAAACTATTTCGATTGTCGGCACATTCTATTTTCCTACCTTCCGACAGTATTTCATATTTTCGAGTCAATTTGTGTCCGTGTTTTGTTTACCTAAGAAGCTTGATAAAAATCAGACTCGATTGTCTGGAAAGGGTCATTTTCGTGTAGCGACCCAGTGTGTGTTTGCACAGGGAGTGCCGTCCAATTATCAAACTGGTGACAGATGAGACACACGAATGATGTAAAGAAACTTCCGGACCGATCTGTTTTTCAACCAAGATGTTGCAGGGGGATAGCGAATGTAAACATTACCGAGAATAGACGGATATAGCAACTTCTTATACGGAAAACCTGTCCGTTTGAATTTTACAAACGCATGAGTCAGGCAGAAAATTCCAAAAGGAAAGTTGTCGTAACATGCACTTTCAAATGCCATTGGCTTAGCATTTATATGCTAATGGACATTTTTGTTGATTGGAAGTTGGTGTCAAAAACGCTAGGTGTGAGCTTGGGCAGGACAACTGCAGGAGAACATAGAACATTTTAGACATACAATACTGCACTGCAGAATCGTCAAAAGTAGACAGCTCGGGCTGAAACCAGGAAAGAGTAGAAGTTAGGATTATGAACGTATAGGAACGGAAAACATGCATTAGAGAATCTTTTGAATAATAAAATAAGGAAACTCCACCTTTTAATACGGAAACCGGACTCCTACAAGACCGATTCACAAAGTCACAGAGGGATTCTGTAATAGAAATAATACCTCAGACGTGTGTTCGAGGCATCTTTATCAAGATGCCAAGACTATTCTACTGAGCAAGAAGACTAGTTCCCAACCAGCATTGGGTTGATGTTTGTAAGACATTTTTATATACTTTTGAATCTAACTGTTTTGTTTGCTGATAGTATTATATACAGGTCCTTAGGAGATTGGCAACCTCAGCACGTGGAAAATGATATATTCATGTACCACCACAGCAAAGCGCTAGTGATTGTTCCATGTGGAGCAATGAGTGGATGATGATGCCATCATATGTATATATTTATTATAATTTGTAATAAGTTATATATATGCTTAAAAAAATGTTCCTTCAGGCACACGCCACTTGCCACTGTCCGGTCGCAATATTTCCAATAAATTAACTAAAAGAGTGGTGATTTTCATTATCTTCCCTGGGTTATATGATGTACGCTCAGGGAGAGTGAAAATTCCGAGAACAGATTCGGTTGAAGGACAGCGGGAAAGGCGCCTGGTTAATATCAGGAAAACAAAGACTTAGCAGCGGAATTTTAAAAAAAAATTCTCTCTAAAGTTGGTGGTACGAGTTTACGAGACCATATGATGATCGATTCTACGATACCAGCTGTACTACTGTTATGTAGTTCAACGCTTACTATCGACACTTGAAAACCTACATTCAACGGTTGTGAAGATACCTGCCTTGACCAGGAGAAGTGCCTTCGCCACAGACACGAATTAACGAAAACAGCAACATCAACACTTCAGCAGTTTGACCAGACGTAAGGGTCTTTTATATTTGGACATGCGCCCTAATATAACCCACTAGGTTGAGCGGGACGTGCCTCGCCAAAACGAGGTAAAAGTTAATTTAAAAAAAAAAAAAATAAATAAAATAAAATAAAATAAAAAAAGTTTTGAAGCTAAGTGACATTTTTAGCAGGCCAACACAACATAATTTATTGTAGCGAGAGGAAAGATGTAATGATGGTGATATTATCCTGGACAAATAAACGTAATCAGATGATACCAGGAAAGTGCCAGATAAGAGACTGGTCTTACAAGACATCAACCCCATTCTCTGAAAAGAGTAATGGTGTATCGACATTAAGGTATAGTCAGGCTGTATACGTTCCTAGATGAGATGGTAATGTGCTATCTAGATTCCTATGGGCTCCTATCCAACTAACCTTAGACAATGACTCTGCTAGGGGTAATTAACTGACCAACAAGAACTATGAACCAATTTTAGATAATTCGATAAAGACTGTTGGTACAATTTAGAGTTTATTTATGTACAAGATCTTTTCTTTCTTCTTTGTTTCTTTTTGTTAATTTTGCAAATAAAATTCAATTGAATACAACTTTAACTTATGGGTCACTTTTTTCAAATATATATATATATATAACACATGTACAGTAAATTTCTTAAACTACCTTGTAATATAATTCAATTTCACGGTTTTCTTGCTTCCTGATGGAATCTGTCTCTACTTTTGTACTTTCTTGAAGAGGAATCTAGATGTTACTTTATGACTCATATGACTGTCAAATGTCGTATATATACACCACAAGGTTTTCATCATCACATAGTCTATTCGTAGGTGGGTTAATTTGGTGTTGTTTGAAAATTGAAGAGTAGCCCAACACTGAGCTACTTATCTGAAACAAAGTCCTTCCTAGGCCTCGTACAGCAGTATGATTGGATAGAACCTCACCACTGCGGGTCCTCCACTCGTCAAGATGACACAGTTAATACTGGCAAAAGCTCTGACAAACTTGAGCATCTAATTGCTGACTTGGTCACTAGAGATTGTGTATGACACTCAGGGCAGGATATAACATGAAACAATATATACAACCTACGTAGTATCGCTCATTGTCTCCTTAGCCAGACAGGAGATAGTATGAGACAGTTCAGACAAGCTGTGGTAACTCATAAGACACATAGTAAGTCATGAATAACACAGTTCGTTCAAGTTCTAGCACAATAGTTCAATAATTCACTTGTTACAGTTTTGTCCATGATTTGTTTCAATACAGTCATATAGGTAAAAAAGGTAAAGGTAAAAGGAACCCGTTACACCCCATTGAGGCATATTGGGAATATGGTGTTAGGCCCATATTATCTTGACCGTCGGCACACGAGGGGTGATGTGGTCGGCATCACGCCGGCCGCCTTAACCTTCCCAGAGTAGCTCTGGTACCCATTTGGGGCTGGGTCGACCCAGGAGCCGTTTGTGGCCTAAAAATTTTTCCGCCTCATCTGGGGATCGAACCATAGACCACTGCGCCAGGAAGCCACTGCTGCAGTCATATCGGTCTTATGGTAATCATTGTGTCCATATATCAAATAATAGAGCAAATCAATCTGTTATAGTCATTCCTTCCTCCAGTTTGGATAGTCTTTTACAGCAAGCATAATATCTTTAAAAACGCTTTCCACAACCAACATGCTCAATCCATTCGTTCTACTTAAGTAGTACACAATTAAACTAAACTAACACACTTCGGGGTTCCCTCCAGAAACAGCACAATGATTCTACACCAGCTAATATTTCTTTAACACACATTGATAATATATTGACATATAAATTTAATTAACATCTCGCTTACCCTCAATCATAGACAGGCTTTTAAT
>JAMPIV010021894.1:245000-302500 GCA_024509875.1 Oreohelix idahoensis
GTCTTAGTCCTATCTTCATCACTTCGTTCACCTGTTACGGTTTTGGGTTTTAAGATTATGCGCCTTTTTTCCCTTCCTGCCCCCGGTAAACTCTCAGCACACAATATTGAGTGATAATTTAATTATACTACTTTACAAATATCGCTTGTCATTACTAGCTATTTGTTTCGCCACGTGATATTACACTAGTCCCACTTACACAATTACACGTAATGAATTTGAAGTAATTTTTTTATTCCGTCAATAGTCAGTCGCTTAGTGTATTTAACAGTCAATTAAAACATCTCTTTCTGGGTGATAGCGAGTGATTAACTTTACTTAACACGGGAAAAGTTAGCTATATGTTATTTAATACGCTAGTCAATTAACACTTAGAAAAATCCCAGTGAATTATAATAACCTTTAACACATTAAATCACCAAAATGCTAATATATATTACCGCAATCAGAAATATGAAACAATCTCCACGAATTCTATGACACACTTTTTACAATGGCTAGAATCACGAGCTAGATTTCCAAAATATCATGAGCGTACTGATAAACTGACTTTGGTAGGACGGAGTATATATACTGAAAACTGTTATATTCACTAACTAGTGCGAGAAATCGCGCCTTCGTCCGTATCAGGGGAATCAACTCGTTCGCTTCTCGATATAAGATTTTCTGCTCCCTGGTGCCACCAACAACACAGAATCAGCTAAGCGAACAGACCCGCTTTGATCTTGTCTCTTCTTCTGTAGATGAGATTATTATCTCCCCCTGGGCATTTTTCTTTACGTCCCCTGAAACGCTGGACATCAAAACCGTTAGCGGCCGAACTCCTGCTCGCGTTTTCCCTGATCAAAGAACCGATTAAATCTAGCCGCACACTCCTGTCTGTTCGACAGTGCTAATTGCCAAATCGGCTCTCGTGATAATTGAGATAGCGAATCAGGGCTCGTTGTTGACTGTTATTTTGCCTGTCTGAACGAAGGTAAACCTTGTCAGCGCATTGTCAAACAGAAAAATTAGTATGGCTTCAAAGATGAGTCTACAGTCAGTGGATTTTTGTGGCTTTCACGTAGCAAAAAATACAAACCTTAGAATGGGGGCGGGTGGGGGTGCCGCAAAGGTGGACGGTCACTGCTGCACTATTTACATATCTTTTTGTGACAGAAATACATCAGAAATGTTACCTTTCGTGCTATAAGAAAAGTTTCTCTAGAAGTCTTTCATGATGCATCTTAAGTTACACAACCTTTTGGCTTTAGAAAGAAAACCAGTACGTGGCATACAAATGCAATTTTAAAATAAAAAAAACTAACAATAGCGTCTTAGTGTTTGTTGAGTGATGGTCGATTTAATAAAATAAAAAAACGAATGCTAGAACCCACTATAATGAACTTATTTGACTAAGTATAAGTCCCCCCTGGAAAAATATAACAATACCAAGTTACTTATGAATTCTTATCGAGATTTGTGAAAAGTTATCCTACACTGAATTTTAGCTGGCAAACTGCACAGAAATTTTCTACCCCTCACGACAAGAGAGTTCCAAGGACTGAAAGCATTTAGAGATAGAAGATAACCCAATATATACACAGAATAGAGCCCAGGTGTCTAAGCGTGGGTTAACACATTGCACAGAAAAAATGCAGACCCCATAATCGTAACTATCCTCGGAGAAGTCTACCTGGCGGCTCCCTATAAGAAAAATTTGCGTAACAGGAGATGACGGCTATTACGCTGAAAGAGTCACAGGGACTTTCCCTGGAGTCAAAAACAGGTAGGACGCGCTAAAAGAGAGAGAGACCGCCTTGTGTGGCGTAACTGGGTCTACCCATGGACACGCGAAGAGACGATGGCTTTCCCTGGTGACAAAGGCCAGGGAAAAGTTTGCCGCTCTTTCGCCCAGAAACGGTTTTGTGCCGGCGTTTTTACAAGTGGTCAAAGAACTCTAAGAAAGATGCCACCTACCCGCGACAGAGAGTCATGGATCGCGTCAATTATTTCGCTCCATGGCAACATTAAAGAAGGGAGAGTTAACCTGTCTTGATTTAAAACGACAGGCCCAGTTACCCACTTTCCACTTACAGGAAACCGAAAAGAAATGAAATGGGCAGACCAAAAGTCAAAAATAATTTAGGGAGGTGCCTGCGCTCCAGGCTAGTGCCTAACGTTTTAGATCCAGCATCACACTCCATTAGGCATGTCGTACAAGGCTACTAATATGAGGTTGTGCATGAGGTTGGCATGCTCATCGCGTAAACAATTAGTGCAACAAAAACCACCACTGCAAGAGCATATGAATACTTGTGTAGGCTTCCTTCAAAGGGACCAGCTGCAGTGTGTGACGGAATTATTGGGTCTCTCTTCTCTCTCGGCAGTTAGTCAGTTACATTTGTTGTGAGATACTGATTTTACGTGCAATTTCCGGAGTCGTCCCATTTCTTTCTCTTTGCTATCAAGCAAGATATTAAGCTATTTTCTTACCAATTTTACACTCCCTTCGGTGATAATTCGGCGGGCGCTGGGCTGTGGTTGGCCATGTCTCTTTAGGGGAGACCCCGATGCCATCACGGGAACAGCTGTGCTTTGGACCCCTGGAGGGAGGCGAAGGGGAAGCCGACAATAACGGCCTGGCGGAGGGCTGTGGAGGGCTGAGATGCATTGGGGGAGCCAGGGTTTGGGGCACTGTACGAAGGATGGCCGCCGACCGAGCAAAGTGGAATCAATTTGTTGTTGCCCTACAAGACGCCACTAGGCGTGATGGCCACTGACTGCTTTGACAGTCGGCGGCTAAGGATCAAAGAATAAATCGGTGATATTTCGTCATTGATTGCTTTACGCTTCTCGGCTGTGCTAAGATTATGCAGAGGAAAAAAAACCCAGATGGGGCCGGTCAGTTGTGTTTACCTAAGGCGTGCTGGGCGATAAAATCATCTGCTTGCGAATAGATTACAGACACGCACTTGACAGTCGGAATGTTGTAATTAGCTTCCGGAGAATAATTACGAAGAGATTATTTGCGATAAAAGTAAGAAGTTATGTGTAATAACTGACGAGAATAGTACGGAAATCTTACTTCCATATTTGTGAAGACATGACCTTTGCCATTAACACACATACATTTCCTAGAGGAAATATTTTGGAATTACCATACCAAAAACACACAGGTTTTGAAACTATTAGCCGGCATTCGAGATGTAGGAATAACTACAGTTTCTGATTGGGGCCTGGTCTAATAGTAAACAACACATGCCAGCAACGAAAGGGAAATATAACCTGAACTTAACTCTAGTCATAGTATAGAACACTGTGAAAATTTACCTCACGCCAAGAAGACAACCAGACTTTGCGAGACTTAAGAATAGTACCAGAAACCGGGACCTTGTTGGAGCATAATAGGAGGATTTAGAGCCCAGAAAACGCAACATTTTGAAACCGGAATCTAAGGAAACTGTAAGACAAAGTCAAAAGTGGGAACTTATTGCTAAAATAACAACACCCCAGACCACGTGTATAAGGCATCGTCAAGCTGCCTTAAACTATTTCTGTTAGCCACAGTCTGTGTGCCTAATGATTAGCGTAAGTTGTACATTTTAAATTCTATATTGTGCATTATTAACATGGTGTAAAACTAATATGTTTATACAGTGACATGTGAATATTGATATGTGAAAAATTGCTAGCGGATGTCCAAGTCATTTGCGGCTGGCAACCTGAGCATACAGAAATGATGATTTCATGAACCACCACTGCTTGGGGCTGGTGACGGATTTATTGCGAGTTTCTTACAGAGAACCAAGTAAAAGCGGTAGTCCCAAGTTTTCCATAGGGAGCACGGATTTGGAATGATGAAAAGAAAGGGATGTACACAATCTATATTATTAACATTTTCAACCAGTGTAGATGTAAATGTAAAACGTATACAACCTATATTGTTAACATTTTCCAACATGGTAGATGTAAGTGTAAACATATTCAGTCTATACTGTTAACATTTTCAAACATTGTAGATGTAAAGGAAACATATTCAATTTATATTATTAACCTTTTCAACCAATGTACAATGTAATATTAAATATACATATATTTCAATTTAATGTAATGAATGTTCTTCCGCTCAGTGGATTAATATTATTTCTCAGCGATGGGTAAAATTTCTGAGGAGGTAGATGGATGAATGAATTAAAAAAAATGGGGCACATAAGCATGTGTCGGGAAACTCAATACTCATAGGCTATTTGTTTCTCTTCTTTTGTGACACTAGTTGATGGTACCAATTGAGGGTACTATCTCTTGAACAAGTGAGGGTATAAGTGGCCTGAAGTCGACGCTAGACGCATCAACGGGTCTTAGAGATGTGGGACCAACTTCGTTTAGGACACTCCCTGACGCTTCTAGGAACGTGCTGTGCCTACAACATTGACCAGGACGTGAGTGATCCAGTCCTCCATCTGCAAAAGACCCAAACATCAGCTTGAGCAAACAGAACAAACTCATTGATAGCTAAGTACAAAAATAAAAGCTGCCAAGTGAACTTCTTACCCAAACCTACATAACATCATTGATGATGAGCCATTTTTGTTAAATAATTATTAAGTTTTTTTTAAACTATTAAAAAATAATTGATTATAAACCCTCAAGGCCCAAGAGTTTGTATAAACTGAACGCTAATGATGTTATACTTAACTTATGTTTCTAAGACTTAATACGCATTTTAGAATGTAACGTTTCTATAAAAATTTGAAGAACGTTCATTTGCTTAATGAAATAACTCCCATATTTGACCAAGTGGGAATTAATACTTGTTTTATAATAAAACTAATTATAGAGTTATGTATGCTTAGTCATATATGGGCCGCTGGGCCTTAAGGGGTTTTAAATATGTTACTTGTATAAAGACAAATCTAAAGTTGATTTAAAATCATTTTGAATGTACTGTACTCCATATTATGTCCTTGGACAATTTCTTAAATACACGTAAGAAGAGCTATATAATAATAAGAGGAAATTCGGCTGGAATTAACTCAGCTGGAGGCTTGGGCGAGCTAAAATTATATTACATAATCCTTCACAAAAAGTTGACGGCAGATACTAGAGTAAACGTGCTCAGCCAATGCTGCATTGTATCTTCTCGCTTTTCTGAATATATTGTGAAAACTCCCTGTAGGGTAGAAGGCATTTATTATCCTTTCTATCTACCACTCTGCCAAGAGTAATCTTGTGCGAAGGTAGACAACCTTTGAAGACCCACATCACGTTTTACCCTTGTTTTGGCCACTGTTGGACCACTAGACTGCAGAGCTAAGGAGAGGCAACCCGTGACACAGTGTTGCTCCATGCTCCATAAGAAGCAGATAGAAACATGATAATGATGTGGAAACATAGTGACAATAACTCTCTGTAATATAAACTCGGACTGGTGTTCACAGCTTTTAAAAAAAAAAAGATAATATGATTGTTGTAAAAAAACCCTGACAGTTGGCGTTTGAGCACACTCCTCACAGGATGGACTGACGTAAAGATTTACAACAACATGGATTCATGGAATAAAACCAGGACCCAGACGATCCAAGGTTTAATCCACAAGATAAATACAACAGAGCGAATTGTATACATATCAGTTCAGGCTTCACTCTCTGACATTCCACGTCTTGGCATCTTCAGTCATTGCACTTGTCACTCATATTGCCAAATTACTTCCGTTTGTCGGCCATTGTCTAATGTAAAAACTGCAATATAATATTTCTGATTGAGCTTTAACTTTTGATCCCTACTGATACATGAGAGTCTAACCTGCCTCGGAAAATGCAAATCCTGAATAAGAGTAATTCTACACACAAGCAAAATGGACACCTTGTCTTTTCTGTTGGCCCCCGCACCAACGTCCACTCTCTAAACTGAAGTCACACTTTCAATCTGACGTCATCCTTAACAACGCAATATTTTACTTCTGCCTTGATCGTGTGACGTCTCATAAGATGTGTCAATATGTTGTTTTATATCAGCTGGCTTGATTCGTATAGGTTTTGTGGTAGAAATATGAGGCTATGGGCAGCCTCCTGGGCCAGGTTGTTCTGAGTAACACACATGATGACAGATTAAATGCAATCTGATTGTGGAGAGCTTCCCCAGAAGACACAAACGTCCATTTAAACACTGACTCCACAACTATGAAACTTCGACTACATGGCATGTCTTTGGACGTCACGACTGTTTCTTGTACAGGTGTTCAAAAAGACCCAGGAAACGGTTGTGTATAGTAGCTATTTATTTGGCTGAACATGGCTTGCCCAATTTCTCATAGTTCTTCTTTGTTACATTGGTTGTCCAAATATTCAGCAAGGTAATACAATTCACAAGGATTTCTTACTAAGAATAGTAAAAGGTGGCTCTGTCTTGTCTTTCTCCTTTACCTGACGTCTACTAAAAATACTTGTAAGGATCTGGTTGGGTTTCTGTACACTTTATAAAAAAAATGCAATTTCAGCGGTTCTCATTTATTGGATATCTCTGGTAGCAGCCAGATAAAAAATGTCTTTTGGTATTACGAAGATGAAATGTTTCTCTATACTTTTAGATATAGTTCAGCGTTATGGTTGAGCAGGTATAAACTGAACATTGGTACCTAACTTTGTTTACCTCTCCCCTGTATTAGAAAAACTGAGCCGAAAAAAAACGTATGTGCTTGTTTGTTGGAAACCTGCGGTCTGTTTGAAGAGTTGCGGTCTCTGGAGAGATCCCTTTCTTATTTGTGCTTCTATCTAAAAGGTTTTGAAGTTCTTGTGGCCGAAAGGGTGGCATTTACTGTGGTACTCTGCTCTACGGTGTCTGTCTTCTCCCTCTTCCTGTCTGCTGCTCTCTCTCCTGCCCGTCTGCTTCGTCTGTCCTTTTATCCCTCCCACATGTTTAGCAACCGTTGCCACGCACTCTCCACCGGCTCAGAAAAAATGCAACTGCAGCGATTCTCTCGTGTCAGTCCCGTGATGACCACACTATGTTATTATTTCAAATGCGTGCGAACGATTCTAAACCTATTATAGTGATTAACATTAAAACTTAGTTAGGGACTTTCCTCAATAAATTTGAGAACCACTGCTGATGCAACTCACATGTCTGCGTCATAATGATCTGTCTTTTGATTCTTAGTTTGGGACTTTCCCTTATATATATTTAAAACCTCTGCTGGTGCAATCTTTCTGTCACGTATTAAAACCGACTTACTCTCATGCACTTTTTGACCACTGCGTCTGGTCATTGTGATCTATTATCAATTTCAGTTACTTCCCAAAATACTGTTTATTTAAAAAATAACCTAGCTAATACTGTTGATTTTTTGTTTTGTTTTATCATTGCAAAATATTCTTTTTATCGTATCCGTCATCCTAAATCGCCGGTGCTTCGCACGCGGCTAACAGGGAAAACCCGAAGTTTTTCAATCATCGTGCACAGATTCTTCAACAATATAAAGTAAAATGAATTTACAACTTTAAAAGAATGGCAGAAGAAATCTATTTTAAACATGTTTTTAAATTGTATAATAAATGTTAGAACATATGAAAAAATCTTGACATTTGACATTTGATAGTAATCAAGAGTTTATTAGATTAGTGAACTATCTACTGCGGCTTCTTTTCAATTCACCTATGACGATTTGGTTGAAATGAACAACTGTTGGGACAATGTGTGGACCGTGCCGGTATCTTGTTTTGGAGACTGGTCCAAAAGGCACCAAATTACAGTAGTTTGTCACAGTGGTGGTGTTCCTTCTTATATATTTTAACTAGGTGACTGAGGCAGGCTAGTTATCTATTATTTTACTTTGTTTTCTTCCTCCAAGTGAGGACTAGTTTCTCCTACTGGCCCCCTTGTTACCGCCAGAGATTGGTGATTCCTGGATGATATAAAGGTTCGTTCTTTTGTTCAACCCAGACCCACGTTCTTCCCTCCTTGGTGGTAAGCAGCGACTTGCTCGTACTAGTGGTTATAAGGCTGTAATTGTTATATTAGGTTTAAACTCTTTCTCACATAACCCCTCCACATCCTTTTATTGATTAAAACCAACTTGAGTGCCTGAATTTCCCAAACATAAATGGGCTTATTATTTACATATCATGTGTTCCACAATTCTTATCTCATAAGGGTATTGTGTTTCAATCTCCCTTTTATTAAGTCTTCCAGAACTTAAGCTCAATGTATTTTTCCAAAGGTATATATTATTATATTCCCTACTGTGGACTCTTGACTAAAGTACTATAACCTGTCAGGCCTGGCTCAATTGCATGCATCAATATCAATTCATAAATCACATATATAAAGTTATATAAATGTCTGGTCAGCTGTGGAGGCATCTTCATACTTACTCTTTAGTGAGAGAGCGCATGAGTTGTTTTTCTCATAATCTAATTCACCATTTAACTCTTCTGTCCTCTAATCTGTTTCAACATGATCAGTCTTATACCCTGTTAAGAAGCATCTCAAACAAAAACAACTTATTTTGTAAATCCAACGTCGACAAGTGTTGTAGTATTTCTGGTTTCGATACTTACGTTGGCGAGAGATGTGCGCATAAAAAAAAAAAAAAAAAAAAAAAAAACCATACGACAGTGTTGCAAAACTCTGTACAATTTTCTTGTTTAAATAGAACAATGTCTTCATCTTCTTTGTATGACAGCCCATCCTGGCTATCTGATAATAAAAGTTATCCACGTTTTTAAGCTTTATTATGCCTTTGCTTCAATATTCTCTTCTGTAGCTCGCTCCCTTAAATATGAGCGTCATTAGCCTGTGGACAAATTTGCTGAAAGTCAAAAAACTAGTTCGAAACAAATCTTACCGTTATATACAGAAGTCCGTTACCTATCACTGTCTTACTAACACCCCTATGAGCTAATCCTAGGTTTAGCAGCACAAATTTTCAATCAATTCTAAGTGTTCTCCAGAATTTCCTATTACTACCTTTCTATATCTAGCTAATTCTGTAGACCTTCTGCAAACCGCATGGTTTTTCACATTTCTTGAGAGCCCAGAAAAAAAAACTGGACTTGCTCTGTCAACTTCTCTGGTTTTTTTTTTTTTTTTTTTTTTTAAAAACCTTTATTGAGGTCAGTATAAAAAAATTATTTACAAAAATTTTTACAAATATCACAAAATTTTGTAAAAAAAAAAAAAAAAAAAAAAAATTAGTATACCAAGATATCACTTAATGAACATGCTGAAAATAAAACCCCCCCCCCCCAAATATATTACAAGTCAAAAGTGAACATGGATGATGAAATGATTAATGGTACATCGACAAAGGGGGGTGGAAGACCCCCTACCATAGAAATGATTAATGAGGACATATGTTAAGGAGTATTTACATTGTATGATGTTTATAATATTTACAAACAAAGCTACCTGCTGTTGTATGATGACCAAAGGGTCTATTCATTATTTATTAAACAATCCAAACAACAAAAAATTTCAAATTTGTTCCGTTATGTTATGTGTGTATTTGTTCGTATATCTGTAAAAAAAATTCTACTATTGTAATGTATGCCGTCATGTACTGCCCCTTATTCCTACATGTCCACACTAAATATCTAAATCTGTCTAATTTAAAGTTAGGGAGTTTTAAGCTCCGTCTGTCTCGGTAAAGTCGGTAAAGTATTCAACATGACCGCTTGATACATGTTGAGTGATTGCGGTGTTTTGGAAGCTATCAGTGTTCTTAGTTTGTTTATTGTCGGGACCACTGTCCTACAAGTGTAAAACAAGTGGTCCTCTGTTTCTATTGTGTTGTTACTGCACAGTTTACACCTTGGTGGCGCCTTGCCTGCTTTCATTGCTGAATGCTTACTCATGATAGGTGTTAAACCGTACAGTAACCTAAATGTAACTTGTTTGGCTTGTGGCTTGATGTCTATTGCATGAATGTTTGAGAAGCTTTGTGTGTAGTCTGTTATGAAAAGGTTGTACCCTCGTTTAATCCGTGTGCCTAAATAGGGTTCCTGTGCTGCAACTAGTAATTTATATATGAGTTTGGTGTCTTGTTTCACTAACTGTTCGTTTCCTTTTAGATGTTTAGTGTTGATGTCTTGTAAAGCTATCCCCTCTTTATGTTTGGGCTGTATTAGGGTTAAATGTTTAATGCTTTTAAAGGTGCCCTTAAAAATGAAGTTCCTAATTAGTACATTTATCTTAGTTGCCACTGACTTTGGCATAATCTGAATATTTGCTGTATATATTATTTTAGGCATAATGAAACAGTTCACTATGATACTTCTCCCAAAAATAGTAGCTGTCTTGTATTTATATTTCTCTAACATGTTTTGAATTTTATCTACTAACTTTACCCATGTCTCTGTATTAGGGTCGTGGGGGTTACAAGAATAATTTATCCCATAAATTTTGATTCTGTTAACTTGCGTTAACTGAAAGGGGAAATCTGTCTTATTTGCCCATTTACCTAATCCCATTAAACTAGATTTTTGAATATTTAGTTTGGATTCGTTAGCGTATCCAAACTCTGTAAAGGTTTCTAATATCTTTCTTATGGAATCTACAGTTGCTGGAAGGAATAAAGTATCATCAGCATACGCTAATGATTTCCTTTCTCCATGCCCGGGTATAAAAGTCCCCGTGATGTTTACATCTTGTCTTATTTTTTCCAGCACTGGTTCTAGTGTTAAAACGTATAACAGGGGAGACAAAGGGCAACCCTGTCTCACTGATCGTGTCAGCCTAACTGGGTCACTTAAACTATGATTAATTAATATTTTACTATGGGGTTTTTTATATAAGATCTCTATCCATGTTCTAAAGTATGTACCTATGTTGTTTGCTTGTAAAGTTTTGTGTAGAAAGGAATGTGATACCCTGTCAAAGGCTTTTTTCCTGATCTAGTGATAGTATTGCACTTTGACACTGTCTATCATGCGTGTATGTAATGAAATCCCTTATGAAGTGTGTATGTCTACAAATGTTCCTACCATGTACACTGCATTGTTGGTCAGGATGTACCAAATTTTTCATGAATAATTTTAAGTTTCAGAGTGAGAGCTTTGGCCAAGATTTTATAATCAGTATTTAAAAGCGAAATAGGCCTGTAATTTTTTATTGACTTTCTGTCAGCATTATCTTTAGGTATTAAAGTAATAAAAGATTCATTTAAACTATTCGGAAGCTCTCCTTTCTGGAAGGCTTCCTCAAATACTTTAATTAAAAGGGGGCCTAACATTGGGAAAAAGAAAAAGTAAAATTCTGCCGTTAACCCATCTTGGCCGGGTGATTTTTTTTTTTGGAAAGTACTAATCGCTTCCCTTAAGTTTTCTAAAGTTAAAGTTTCGTCTAATTTCTTGCTCTCATCATCACTTAAACGTTTTGTGTAGTGTAGAAATTTATCCTGTGTGTTTACGTTAGTTGGATCTTTAGCGTATAATTTTGTGTAGTATTCAAAAAAAGCGTGCCTAATAATAGTGTCTTCTGTCTGATGCTTTCCATTCATGTCAAATATTTAGTGAATCTGTCTACTGCGTTGTACATTTTGCTCAATCGCTAAATATTGTCTACTGGGTGTTTCTTGTGTAATAGTATTTAATTTTGACCTAAGGAGAGCTCCTTGGTATGTGTGTTGTTTGTACAGTCTAAATTGCTCTTCTAAAGAATGAATGTGTGGGTTAGATTTGTCTATCTGCTTTGTTAAACTTATTGCGTCTTCTAATATATTTTGTTCCCTCTTAAAAGCCCTGTGTATTGTTGTTGCTAAAATCTGTGTTCTATCCCTTATTGTGTTTTTTAACAGGTCCCAATATTCTGCAATGTTGTTATTGGGGATATCCTGTGTGTAACCCTGAATGAGTTGTGTTATTGTGTCTGTGAAGAAGTATTTGTTAGCAAATTATTGTTGAATTTCCAATGTGGGGATCTCTTTAATTTTGTATATGTGTGCCCCGTACTTAAAACTGTGTATACTGCTTGATGGTCTGTAAATTTAAGCGTGTTTTTTTATATGGTAAGTTTTATGTATATTGTAACTATTTGATGCGTAAAACCTGTCCAGTCTTGAGGCCTGTCTAAAATAAGGGTTTGTCTTGTCGTGAAATGTGAAAGCTTGTGTGTTCGGTTGTAGTTTTCTGTAAACGTCTACTAGGTCATGTTTGTCAAGGATGGGTTGTAAATGTCGTACTGATAGGGGGATTTGAATTTTCTTTCTCTGGGATACGGGTCCAAAGGAACTACTGTCTAAATTGGCCAAAACACAGTTAAAATCTCCCCCTAACACTATTCTAGTTCCTTTGTAGTGCTTATCTATAGTGTCATACAGTCCGTCGTAAAATTTGGGTTGGTCAGTGTATAGTGCGGGTGCGTATATATTGATGAGTGTGTGTGTGTCATGTTTATTGTGTTTATTTTGTATTTGTATAATGACAATTCTGCCACAATTGTCTGTTCTATAATGTACTGTCTCCCAATCTTCATTTATTTGGAGGATGGCAGTACCCCCATGGCAGGTGCCCCGGGCGAACCAACCATGCTTAAGTCCTAACCTAGTTACAATCTGGTCGGCATGATAACCAGAAGTAATTCCCGTTTGCTGCAAAAACAAAAAGTCGGGTTTCTCTTTTTTAATTAGTTTAATTACATGGTCCAGCTTATTTCTCAAACCATTGATATTGAGAGATATTATCACTAGACTGCATGTCGGAGTGGTAAGCTGAGGTTGGCCACTCGCTATAAACTGTCTACATGGCAAAGTGGCAGAGTGGCCACCTGCCATATCTAAACTATTTGACAAAACGGGGGCTTGCGAACCGTCTGTAGAATTACAAAGCTGAGTAGTGGTCTGAGGCTGCTACTCGCTACAGGTGAGTTACTCAATAGAACACTAGTTGATGGTTTATTTTGTGTTTCAATGATTTTAGGAGGCAAAGTAGTAAACTGGTCATTTGTTACACATGGTTTACACAGCATAGCGGTGCCGGTCGGCTGACCGCTTTCTGACGTATCTAGGTCACTCGACACATTCATGTTTGCTTTTCTTGACGAAGCGGTGCATAAAGGCTGACCTGCTAACCTAGTTACATGACTGCCTGACGGAATAGTGATCTGGGGCTGACTATCCGTTCCGCACTGAAAATTTAGGCTAGACGCAGATGAAGCCGCGTCGCCTAAGCCTCCCACCCCAGTACTGGGGGGAGTTGTCTGCTTAAAGGAAACTGTGCGCATGTTTAAGTGTGTGTATTTGTGAACAAACTAATTATCAAAAAACTATTTACAATAACACAACTCATAATAATACATTCTAACACCACTCCTAAACTATAGGTGTTGGCACACTTTACTGAAGTAAAATACATTATTTTCTTTATTTTCATTGTTGACCTCTGTACTTGGGTCTGCTTGAGGGGGCACATCTTCCCACGCACTGGTAATCTATAGTTCAAACTTCTAACAGGCTCGCAAGGGAGGATAACTTCGAGGTGCAGCTCGGGCGTGCCTTCACATGCACCGTTCGTCATAAGACCTCTCACTCGTCTCACCTGCTCAAAGCTTGAAACTTGACACGTCCCGCACTGGGCCCCAGTGCAGGGAAGAAAGGCTTGTAAGGGCAAACTCATGAGTAGTTCCCGTCCTCAAACAGTTGCCCGTCAATAAACAGGCTCGCTGGCGACAACACGGCTTCCATTCCGTCATCATCTGCTGTTGCTGCTGCCCAGCTCACTTGAGTATTCATCGGCGTTGGCGCCTCTGGAACTTCGGGACTTGACCTAGGGCTGTTCGGCGCGGACATCCCGCGCTCATCAACCACAGGTGTCGACGAGTCCTTCCTCGGGGAAGGTGACGTTGCCGCCTTAGGCGATGTTGGTAGGGATGTCCTACTTGGGGAATATTTTTTCGGCGACTTGCTGCTGCTGCGCCTCACTTCTTTTGGCTTTACAGGCCCTGCTGCCTGTAACAAAAGTCTTTTCCTGTTTTTCTCCCCTCTTCTGGAGAGCACATCTTGAAAGTCTGGTTCATTCTTGGTAGATTCTAGTTCAGGGCTCTCTAATTCAGGGCTCTCTTCTGCTGGGCTTTCTGATGCGGGGCTCTCTTCCCGGCAATTTAGTTCTGCTGGTGTTTTGTTTTTGACAGCTTCCTCCTCTCTAGTTAGCTTCACCTTGTTGGGGGGGGCCCGCTTCTTGGGACACTGACTCACCCAGTGAGTGTCTTCTCCACAAATAGCGCATTCAATTCTCCTTCCCGGTAGGGACACCCCCACCCGTTGAATCTTTTCAACCGGACCTTCCATCTTGAGTTGAACAAAGTGGGGTATCTGGTGTGCGGAAGGTTTATACAAAAAATTCCACTTATCGTGGGCGGTTTTCACCCTTGAGACTTCCGCTTCTCGGTCCCCCGTCACTGCTGCTGCTAGTCGCTGAACCGCCTCTGCTTTTACAGTCGGAGGCATCCAGTTGAGTAGGCCCTTGGACTTCTCTTTGTCCAAGTGTTCTATGTATACGCTCATTTGCGGGTTCGACCATTCAAATTTTTTGCCATGCAGGCCCGCATAATGTTTCATTTGTGCTGCTGTTGTCAGCGTAGCGAACCACTTAAATGGGCTCGCAAACCTGTATAATGTGGCGACGCCACTTGTACCAACTCCCGCTGGTCCGGCCAGAATGCTGGTTATCAAGGAATAGGAGGCCCTATTTGCTTGTGGCCCTGTCACAGTAATAACAAGTGTTCCTTTTTTATGCAGCTCACCTCCCTCCAAATCTTTCTCCATATTCAAGATAAAGGTTGGCACAGACGGTGCAGACATTTTATAAATATTTCCCTTCTTGGCCCTGACACCAATTTGGAAACAAAAGCAAAGTTCACCAAGTTAGCCTAGCTAACAGCTATGACTAACCACACACAAAAATCCGAGAAAAAAACGCTCCTCCGAAAAACTTGACTTGCCCGGTCAACTTCTCTGGTAGGACTCTGTAAACATGACCGCTCAGTAGCGCGTCAGTAACTGGACTGATCCCTTTTTGTCCTTCAAATCGTCAACCCGTCATCCACTTCTTTGTTTTCCAATCCATGCGATTGGTCCATAGTTTTACTCACTCACCTAACGCCACCTACACGCTTAATTCTATGCTGTCAATCCCGTGAACTGTGCTACATAACTGTTTATTTCTAGTCACTATTTTCACGTGCGTTTCCCTATCCTAACTCACTAAACTTATAAAGGGCGTTAATATTCATAGTTATTCCCCTTAGTACTTTTTAACTTAGTTTCATTAATCCTTCTATATCTTTACTAAAACTAATCTGATATGCAAATTTGGTAAACTCTAATGATATATACTTAGATTACTTTAAGGTCTAAAAAGGTTCCCTCCCTTACAAAAAACACTACATTTTCATTCTTTTATCTCCCATGTTAAGAACGAATAGCCTATCACAAAAATTATTCTGATTTTCTAACCCATTTTTATATACTCTTTCATCTTGTTAACACCAAATAACTGTTCGACTGACTTTAACTACAGTGTATTTTACACTGTACAACCCAATGCCCAATATCCGGTTTTTGGCTGGGATCATGTGTCTACACACAGGGACAAATACAGTGACATCAATGTGTCATTAGGTCCCTTGTGTGAGAACACAGAGGATCACTAGGTGACACATTTTGTCACTGGGTCTTCTAGTGTTGGGACATGTGGTCTTGACCAGAGCCGGGTTTGGGCGGGGACAATGCGACCTCATGCGAGGAAAAAAATATGCGACCTCAAGCGAGGAAAAAAAAAAAAAAAAAAAAAAAAAAAAAAAAAGACATTTATGTCATGAGGTCCTTTGTGTGAAAACATAGAAGATCACTACAATGCCACATGGTGTCATTGGGTCTTCGTGTGTTGGGACATGTGGTCTTGACCAGAGCCGGGTATGGGCAGGGGCCAATGCAACCTCATGCGAGGAAAAAATATGCAACCTCGTGCGAGGAATATTTAAAAAAAAAAAAAAAAAGGTGACACAAGTGTTCAAGTGTTATTTCACAGATTTTCGTGCGGATTACCTTTGTTTGTGTGCGTGTGTGTTTTTTTTTCTCTATCCAAAATGGAAGTACAAGATATTATTCTAAACATGGAAGACGCCCTGGAAGGCGGGTCGTTGCACAGACCCGGTACTCTAGTTCTAACAACATCCGGACCACAAGCCGCGAGAGCCTCTTACTCGCTGATGGCCAGCATTTTGGCTGGACCTGCAGGGGTGGGCTCAAATAACATTGCAGCCCTTTACAGATTTTCAGACCCTCTAAAATGGTATGCGACCCTGACGACGTCAGCTCATATAACACATTACCAGAAGCTTCATGGGAAGAAATTCGAATGGGATAATCCCAAGATGTCTATTATCATAGAACATCAAGAGAAAGAAAAATCCAAGGGGGTGCTACACTGGCTACCCCCAACGATAAAAAAGGACGCTGTTCTGCAAATAGTCACATCCATTACGGGCGACAGAGAAGCCGACGCTTTCCAGTTAAAGAACGCCACTGACAAGTGGGCCTTCATGAGTAACCCGACCAGAAACGTCCCGCACTATGTCAACATGAGACTACAGTCGCAGGGACACGAGACAAACGTAAAAATTTCTGTGACAATGACCGGTAGACGAACGCCTTGCGCGATTTGTGGTTTGGACAGTCATTGGGTTAACCAATGTCCAAAAAGGAAACCGCAAGTAGCAACCACAGTTACAGTTCCGGACAAAGCACAACCTACAAAATCAGCACCATCAACATCAGCTGCACCATTAATACAAAACAACCCCCAGATAACCAATGACGCACCACAAGACACAAATAACGTGGATTTACCCGAATCTGACCCAGAAGATATGAACAATGACAAATTTACACTTTTTGTAAACAAGAGGAAACAGAAGAAAGAGAAGTCGAAACAGATTAAAGTCAAAAGAAGAATTACGCAGATGTCCCCTCAGTCCACTCTGGGTGACACCAATATGACCACTGACATAAACAACAAGCATGACAGCAGCACAAGTGATTGTGACACAGATACACCACTCCGAGGTGGTGCCCCCTCTTCCTGGGCAGCGAGGGCTACAGAGGACTACTATGACCCAGTGTTATCAATAGACTTGGAGAGTAACTCACCGGGACAGGACTTAACCTTCTGAAAATGGAAAAGAACTTTTTCACGAGTGCGTCGCGCGTACACAGACGACCCAGAGTTACAGAAGGGAAACTCGTGATGATTAAAGACGTTAAGAACTGTGTAATTAAAATAATACATATAAATATGAATTCAAGGACAGATAGAGACACAAGATACATAGTGGATACATATATGTGCAAATGGAGATACACAAGTATGTATTTACAATGCTATAATTCTCTTCCTTTTCAAGACATCCTTTCCCTTTGTAGTATCTTGATACTTATTTACTTTTCTGCCTTTTGGTTTTTCATATCCTTTTCACCACATAACCACACTCTTTCCTCCAATAGTCCTTTTTGTCAATTTTCATCCTGTGATCCGTGTTCCAAGTCTCGGGCTTTTCCTTTCTTGAGTGGTTTTTTTTTTCTTCATCCATCAACCTTATTCCTTACCCACACGGATGCTCAAGTACCTTTCCTCTTTCCTAGAACTGACTGCACCTGCTCTATGCAGTAACAAGGGAACTGCATATGTTTGTCTTGTCTATTTTTGTTTTATTTTATGTAAACGTTTAATAATGTTTAATGTTGGGTTTTTTCATGGCGCACACAGTTTTACACCCCAACACTACGCCCTTTAGTTTAACCTTGTTGTCTTTAAACATAAATGGTTTAACAAATAAACTAAACTCTCTGGGAATACTAATTAAAAAATACCAACCCGATTTTGTTTTTCTGCAAGAAACCAGAGTTATTTCAAACTTCCGTGCTAAACAAATTACAACAAAATTAGGCTTAAGAAACGGGTGGTTTAGTATAGGGACATCACACACAGGTGTAGCGATCTTACAAGTATCAGAAGACTGGGAAACAACACACCATAACACGGACACTAGCGGTAGATTAGTTTGTGTCCAAATCAAAAATAAACAAAGCGAACAAGACACATACACATTGGTCAATGTATACGCTCCCAGTCAGAGGGCAAGCCAGCCAGTTTTTTATGGAGAGCTCTCTGATTTTTTGTCACCACAATACAAAGGAGGGAACTTAATTTTAGGAGGGGATTTTAATTGTGTCACGTCTGATTTGGATCGTGCTGGTCGAACCTTACAAGAACAGAACACACATGTGAATAAGAATCAGACATCTCCGTGGAAGATATTACAAACTATTGTAGATGAGCATGGTCTAAAGGATACCTTTAGAAGTGTTGAACCAAATAATAGATCGTACACTTTCATAGATAAGACATACCCAGGCTTACGACGAGCTTCTAGGATAGATAGGATATATACATCAGAAATTTACAAGGTACAGAAAACACAACATATTAACAGCACACTCGATTTCACAGACCATAAAGCAGTTTATACAGTGTTAGGTATAGGGACGCCCATTATAACATCTAAAAGATCTCCACATTGGAAGTTTAATAACAGTTTACTTAAACATGATTTCTTCACAAAGGAAATAATGCAGCTCATATTAGGATACACAGAACAGATCCCTGAACAAAATATTGCAGGATATTGGGACCTATTAAAAAACACCATAAAAGACAGGACACAGGTCCTGGCAACCTACATACACAGGACATCCAAAACACAAGAAAAGATATTAGAACAAGCTATCAAACTGACAAAAAAGATAGACAAAACTGACCCGGTTATTCAGATGTTACAGGACCAGTTAGAACAGCATAAACAACACATATACAAAGGTGCAATGCTGAGAACGAAGTTATACACAACACAAGAGACTCCAAACAAACAGTATTTGGCGATAGAACAGAACGTTCAACAAAATAAGCAGATTCGCCAAATACAAGATAACAATGGACAATTGCAAACAAACAACACAAACATATGTCAGACCATCTTGGAATTTTATAAACATTTATACACCAAAGAAGAAACAAGAACAGACACGCAAAAAAAAATTTTTAAAGTACACAAAATCTCTTACAGAACAAGAAAATAAAAATTTAGACCAAGTTATAACACTCGAAAATTTGAGGGAGGCAGTAAACACACTAAACAGAGATAAGACCCCTGGCCCAGATGGCCTTACATCAGAATTCTATATTTTCTTTTTTCCCGTTCTTGGACCACTATTAATGAAAGTTTTTGAGGAAGCTTTTCAGAAAGGCGAACTTCCTGAAAGTTTAACCAGTCGTACATAGTACTCTTACCAAAAGAACAAACAGATAGGAAACTACTAAAAAACTATAGACCCATATCACTTCTAAATACTGATTACAAAATTTTAACTAAAACTTTAACTAATAAATTGAAATCATTCATGCATATCCTAACTCATGACGACCAACAGAACAGCGTGCCGCAGAGAAATATTAGCAAACATACACACTTTTTTTAGAGACCTGATTAACTACGCGGCAGACAAGCAGCACGAGGCCGCTATTCTATCGTTGGACCAAGAAAAAGCCTTCGATAGGGTATCCCATTCTTTTTTGCACAAAACACTGCTTGCTTGTAATGTAGGGCCATACTTTAGGAAATGGATAGAAATTATATATAAAAAACCCGAAAGTAGACTTTTAATTAATCACACAATTACAGAACCCTTTATTCTAACTAGGTCAGTCAGGCAAGGCTGTTCACTCTCGCCTTTGCTATATGTACTGTCAATAGAACCCGTGTTAGAGAAAATTAGACAAGACACAAACATCACGGGGGTTTTCATTCCAGGACAAGGTCAAAGGAAATTAGCCGCGTACGCGGACGATACGATTTTTTTCCCAACCAAAATTTCCTCTATTCAAAATATTTTAAATACCTTTAAGGAGTTTGAACGAGCCAGTGAAGCAAAACTAAACATTCAGAAATCAAAGTTAATGGGAATAGGTAAATGGAGAAACAGATCAGATTTCCCTTTCCAGTTGCTACAAGTAAATGAAATAAAAATTTACGGTATTACATACACTGCCACACCAACACAAAGGAATACAGAGGTGTGGAAAAACTTGTTAGAGAAAATAAAAAACAGACTAGAAAGATATAAATATAAAACTACTACAATTTTTGGAAGATCGGTTTTAATCAACACTTTTATTTTACCTAAATTGATTTACATAGCAAATGTTCAAACCATTCCTCAAGAAATTATTACACAAATAAACAAACTCATAAGAACTTTCTTATTCCGCAACACCTTACACTGTATAAAGCATAAAACGTTAATACAACCCAAAGATAGAGGGGGAGTATCTTTACAAGATATAGCAACTAAAATAAAAGCTTTAAGAATCAAGTACATAGGAGAAATAGTAAAAAATCCTGAACAATACCCTTTGGCTCATTATTATATTGGTCTGAGATTATCTAACGTGTGTCGTTACAAAAACAATCAACCTCATTACTTTGGCACTTTACCACGGTTCTACAAACAATGCATACAAAGCATACAAGGGAATACACCTTTATTACAACAAAATACACGCTCCATTTACAAAAGTCTTATTAGTGCACAAGAACCCTCATTAGTGACAAGGATAAAACGTGGGTACAACTATTTTATAACTGATTACCAACCTATTTTTAAGAGCCTACACGAGTTACCACTTGCTCCACCCGCAAAGGAAGTCACGTTTAGATTATTATATAACATGACACCCATTAGGCAAAGACTTGTTGCACAGTGGAAGAACCTCCCAAAATGCAAAATTATGTAATACCAATACACAGGAAACAGAAGATCATTTGTTTTTTTACTGTAGTACAGTCACTTCTACAATAGAAATTTTGAAAAAGGAATTGATGGTCTACTTTCCACGCAGTATAGACATGTATAGAGCTATCATGCTGAATTCCCTACCAAAGTGCACACAACAAGTAGAACTGAAACTTTTGAGTCTGATAGTGGAATTTAAATATTTAGTCTGGATTTGTAGGAACTACGCGGTGTTTGAAGGAAAACAGTACAACGCCCACTTATTCTCAAAATTATTCTTACAAAAAACACAATATATCAAAAGTTGAAGGGATTGAGGGAGGGGGGGGGGGGGGAAGAGGGGAGGGGGGGGGGGGGGCGGGGGGAGAAGGGGGGAGGGGGCAGGAAACTAATTTCAACCCAGATTTTGACTGTACATATGTTTAAATAATTATAGCCATGTTTTGGCTTTCTGGATGCAAGTTCAATGTATATGTGAAGATTTTTTTGGGAAAATTTTCTTTCAAGTGTGCCAGTGAGTGAGAGTACGCGTGGTTTTTATATGTTATACAATTTGCGGGTTCTTGTAAATTCTAAAAGGAATTTAAAAAAGGAAAAATGGAAGTGTGAGCAAGTGTAAGCTTTTTTTATACATATGTAAAATACTATGAACTGTTTAGGAATTTGAATTAGCTATAAATCCTTTTTTAATTTTCTTGAAATTTTCTATTTTTATTTGTATTTAATCTTTTATTATATTATTTTATTATTATTTCTTTCAATAATTTGTTTAACTTTATTTGGGAGAGTGCGAATGAGGCTTTATATGTAATATACAATGTATTTGCCTGGTATTTCATGCAATGTACCCGTTTTGTAAAGTTGAAGAACGATAAATAAAAAAAAAAAAAAAAAAAAAAAAAAAAAAAAAAAAAGGTGACACTATGGATTTTTCTCACGGATTTTCTTTATTCGCACGGATTACTGTGGTTTTGTGAGTTTGTGTTCTAGTTTGTGTTCTAGTAGTGGTTTTTTCCCCTTGTGCGGGAAATTTGTGTGTGGTGTTTAAAAATGGAAATTCCAGAAATATCTTTTGATATAAATGAAGCACTAGAGGGTGGCCAGCTGCATAAAGCTGGAACTCTTGTGATCACAACATCAGGGCCACAAGCCTCAAGAGTATCATACTCTTTAATTACAAGCATACTTGCAGGTCCCGCCGGAGTCGGGGTAAACGGGATATCATCTGTATATAGGTTCGCCAACCCAAATAAATGGTATGTAACCCTTACAAACTCGGCACATATCAGCCACTACAAAAATCTACATGGTAAAAAATTTGAATGGGCCAACCCCAAATTCACAGCCATAGTTGAACATGTGGACAGAGAAAGATCGAAAGGTCTACTTCATTGGTTGCCAGCCACAATCAAAAAAGAAACTGTAAAGAAAATTGCTGACTTCATCACAGGTGATGTAAACACCGAAGTATATCAATTACAAAATGCAAGGGACAAATGGACTTTTTTTATATCAGCCTAAACAGACGGTTCCACACTACGTAAATGTTAAATTGCAAGGACAAGAAAATAAAACATTGAAAATTTTCATAGCCCTTCCGGGAAGACGTACCCCCTGCACAATCTGCGGTCTAGATTCACATTGGACAAATCGATGTCCCAAGAAGAGACCGACTTATTCGGAGAATAGTCAACTGCATGTACAGAACACTAAGAAAACACCTTCACCACAACCAGAAGCAGAACTTATACCCTTTCCATCGTCCCCCACCTCGGGGCCTCTGAATAACAATATCAGAAATTTGTCAGACTCGGATACGATGTCTTCAGACACAGAAGGCTTCAATACAGTAGAAGGGAAGCGGAAAAGAAAGAGAAGAGAAAAGCTCCGAAACAACAAGACCAAGGAAACACCTAAAGAAACAGAGAAACTACCAAGACTACACACCGGGGAGATAGCAGCAACACAACAGGAAACAAGGGAAAATCTAGATGACAAACACTCCGATCTAGAGGATGATGGAAGCACCTCTCTCTTATGGGCAGCGGCTACACATGAAGACGATAATCTTGAAATGAACTTTATGGACCAATTCTTAGGTACACAGGAAATAGAAACGTCTCAACATAGAGTCCCCCTCTCGGAAAGAGAATGAACACAAAACCTCTACCGATGGAAGTGTGCAAGACTTTTATAAATATATTAAGTTACATATCCGTTATTATAGAAATGTATATGAACAGGGAATGTAGAATGTACACATATATAATTGTATATGTTCATATGTTTTATAACGACACATATAGGTATGGATATATTTATAATTCTTTTTTTCATCTCACCAACCAACCCTTTCCCCCATCTGCCAGTTTTGTGGTCTCAACCTTTCAATCTCCTGTGCCCAATGGTTTTCTTTTCCCTACTTCAAGCTATATATCTGCATCTCTTCTCTCAGCATGCCGGTCGGGTCCCTACTTTCTGAACCTCTCCCTTTCAGGACCTGTACACACTTTTTCTTTCTTCTTTGGCAACACATCTATCGCCCCTTTTCATCCTTCATTACTACTACTGCTCGGTTTTTTCCTTTCCCTCGCATTCCAACTGCCACTTTTCTACAGGATAGTTAAAAGTTGTATGCATGGTTATAGTACCACACGTGGATTGCGTAATCATGCATGTATTTCTCTTTTATGCAACGGATTATGGCTGCACAATCACTGATACAAAAAAAAAAAACACACCCCCCTTAAATGCATGCTCTTTACCACCCCCATGCAAGATGAAAAATAGCATAAGTATTATAACTCTAAACATAAGAGGTTTGAGAACTAAATTAAACCAAATTATAGCTTTAACGCGCACATATAAACCTGATTTCGTCTTTCTTCAAGAAACAAAAATTACAAACGAGACAAAAGGAAAATACATTATACAACAGCTAGGTTTACGATATGGATATTTCGGTTTAGGATCATCTCACACAGGAGTAGCTATTTTACAAATTTCAGACAAGTGGGAAATAACACATCAAAACAAAGACAGAGAGGGCAGATACGTAATAGTACAAGTCAGAAACCAAGACGACCACTCGGACAATCACACTTTAGTTAATGTATATGCCCCAGCAGTAAAGACACAGCAATTAACCTTCTATAAAAAACTATCCAACATTTTGACACAATACAAGGGAAAACAAATTTTATTAGGGGGGGATTTCAACTGTGTTCTACATAAACTAGATGCGCAAAGAACAAACAACCGAGGAAGACAGGAACGCGCACAAATGGAGATACTACATAACATCTTAGACGAACACAATTTGGTAGATGGATACAGGAAAAAACATCCGGAGGGAAAGGAAACAACTTTTACAGACAAATCACACATTTCGGGTAGTTCTGCAAGACTAGACAGATTTTATGTACACAACAACCACAAAATTAAAAAAGTCAAACATATAATTAACACCACAAAATTTACGGATCACAAAGCAGTTCTACTGGAAATAAACGGAATGCCAACTGCGAAGGAGACCAAAAGATCGCCACTTTGGAAATTTAATAATGCTCTACTGCAAAATGAATTTATATACGACAACAATAACAAAACTAATAAAAGACTACTGCAACAATACACCTACATCAAATTTAATACAACATTGGGAACTCTTAAAAAGAACAATAAAGGAAGTAACGCAGATGCTTGCAACGCAGATACACAAACAAAGAAGAAGACAACGACAAATCTTGGAAACAGCTCTAAATTTAACACAACAATTGGACAAACACGCCCCGCATATTTACACATTGCAGGAGGAATTAGAAAAACACGACCAGTACATTTTTAAAGGGGCTCTACTGAGAACAAAATTATACACGTCAATTCAAGAAACCCCGTGCCGACAATTTTTGGCGACGGAACAAAATATTCAAAAAAGCAGACAGATTCTTCGCATCACGGACGAAACGGGTAAGGAACTCACAAACACTTCCGAAATAGGTCAAGCGTTTCACGCTTACTACGAACACCTGTATAAACAAGAACAAACGCACGCCTCAGACGAAGCTTGTTTCTTAACTCAGTCGGCCAGTTTAACTGAACAGGAGAAAAAACACACTGGACAAATCTTTAACTACAGAAGATTTGTACCTCTCCTTAAGTACGCTACAAAAAAATAAATCTCCAGGTCCAGACGGCCTTACAACCGAGTTTTATTCCAAATTTTTCCATATACTAGCCCCACTTTTGTTGAAAACGCTAAATGAAGCCTTTGAAAAAGAAGAACTACCCCCTAGTCTAAATGAAGCTATTGTAACTCTCATTCATAAAAGAAATACGGATAAAAAATACATGCATAATTATAGACCTATCTCTCTTCTCAACACCGACTATAAAATATTAACTAAAGCCCTTACAAACAAATTGAAACCTTTCATGCATACTTTGATTAACACGGATCAACAATACAGTATAAAAAACAGAACCATAAATAAACATACACATTTCATTCGGGATGTCATCCAGTATACACATGAAAAAAAACACACCAGCAGCAGTATTATCCGTTGATCAAGAAAAAGCCTTTGATAGAGTCGATCACGGATTTCTACATAAAGTTCTACAAGAAAATAATCTCGGCCAATACTTTAGGACATGGATAAAAATTATATATAGAAAGCCGGAAAGTAAACTTTTAATAAATCACACTTTGTCTGAACCAATAAACTTAAAAAGAGCTGTGAGACAGGGTTGCCCTCTCTCTCCTTTATTATACACACTAGTCTTAGAGCCAGTACTAAGAAAAATAAAACTAAATACTCATATTAAAGGAATACACGTACCAGGATTAGGGGAAAAAAAGCTAATAGCCTACGCAGACGACACAGTCTTTTTTCCATCAAATGTTTCATCAATACAAACTATTTTCGACACATTTAAAACTTTCGGCCATGCAAGTGGTTCAAAAATAAACATACAAAAGTCATCTATAATGGGAATAGGAAAATGGAAAAATAAAACGGACTTTCCCTTTCAATTAACACAAACAAGCAAAATGAAAATATATGGAATAATTTTCTCCTCGACACCAGGAAGATCTGATAACGATATGTGGACAAAAATAATTTCAAAAATCAAGGAAAAACTAAAAAGATACCAATTTAAGAACGCGACGATCTTCGGTAGAAGCGTTATTTGTAACACGTACATACTTCCAAGTGTGCTATACATTTCAAATATCTTTCGTCCCCCTAAAAAATACATAACCGAAATAAATCAGTTAATTAGAAGTTTTATTTTCAGACACACACTTCACAGTATCAAACATAAAACCTTAATACAAGAGAAACAACGGGGTGGAATATCACTGCAAGACATTAATACAAAAATAAACACTCTAGGAATCAAATTCATAAGCGACGCAATAAAAGACCCACAAGGATACCCTTTAACACACTATTACATAGGCCTTCATATAACAAAATATGCAACTTTAACAACACCATACCACACCATTCCGGAACACTACCGCCCTTCTACAAACACTACATCAGATGCATAAAAGGGAATGAAAAACTCCTACACCAGTCAACCAAAAATATATACCAATACTTGATACAAACACAAGAACCACCTTTAGACCAACGAATAAAAATAGGATACAAATATGGGATAACAGATTATACGGAAATTTTCGCAAATTTACACATAAAAAACATATCATCGTCGGCAAGGGAAATAACCTATAGATTATTATTCAACTTAACACCACTCACACAGAAAAAAGAACACAGGAATATGACCTTGCAAAAATGTAGACTATGCTTTGGTACAACAGCAAAGGAAACAGAAGACCATATCTTCTTCCGTTGTAACACGATCAAATCAACAGTAGAAGAGCTGGGAAAAGCTTTTAGTAGATACACAAATGGAAAATTTGACATATATAAAGCAATTATGCTAAATTTAACTCCAAAAATTGACCCGCCCTTGCGGGAAAAAATATTACGCATTTTAGCAGAATACAGGGACACCGTTTGGAAATGCAGAAACAAAGCAGTTTATGAAGGGAAATATTTCAGTCAAAATTTGTTTTTCTACATATTTTCAAAAAAAATGGAGCATATTTTAGGAATATAGAACCAACAAGGGAGAACTCAAAAAAATAACCATTTCCTTTTCTTTTTTATGTATGGATGTATTACTATGTTTATTTTTTAAATTTATCATTTTCTACACTTCACTTTGATTAAGTACGTAAGGGAAGTGTGAACACGTGGAAGTCTTTTTCTTTAAAAAAAAAAAAAAAAAAAAAAAAAAAAAAAAGTGACAATAGAGTGATAGTGAATATGTTCTAGTCACGGAAACTGTACCATCCTTTTTTTTTTTTTTTGTAAATATTGTTATTTTATTGGATAGTTTAAGAAGGAACTATGTTCTTTTCTTTCTGTCTCTTCTATAACCTAATGTTTAATCTTTGACCTTTGTGTTGTTTAACTTCTTTTGGGAACCTTTTTCTCAGCAATGGGGAAGGCACTTTTTGGGTTATATTCCTATGTCTGTAAACATTGTTTATATGGAATTCATTGTCATTGGATTTCAACGGATAGCTTAAGAGGAAATTTTGTTCTTTTCTTTCTGTCTCTTCTGTAACCTAGAGTTTAATCTTTGACCTTTGTGTTGTACATTTCTTTTGGGATCCTTTTCTTAGCAAGGGGGGAGGGCACTTATTGAGATATTTTCCGATGTATGTAAACATTGACTATATGGTTTTTTTTTTTTTTTTTTTTTTTTTTTTAAATATGTTTAATGTTTGTAAAGTTTAAGTGAAAAAAGTGGAATGTGAGCAAGTGTAAGCTATTTTATACATATGTAAAATACTATGAACTGTTGAGGAACTTGAATTAGCTATAAATCGTTTTTTATTAATTTCTTATTATTTTTTTATTTTCAAATTTTTTTTAAATTATTTTATCTTATTATTATTTTTTAAATTTTTTGTGTAAATTTATTTGTGAGAGTGCGAATGAAGCTTTATATGAAATATATAACGTAATTTTCTGATATTTCATGCAATGTACCTGTTTTCTGTAAAGTGCAAGAACGACAAATGTTAGGGTTAGGTTTATGGTTAGGATTTATTGTTAAGTTTATGGTTAGGGTTTAGGGTTAGGTTTATGGTTAGGGTTTACTGTTAAGTTTACGGATGGTGTTTAGGGTTATGTTTATGGTTAGGGTTTAGGGTTAGGTTTATGGTTAGGAGTTAGGGTTAGGTTTTGGTTAGGGTTATGGAAAGGGTTTAGGGTTAGGTTTCTGGTTAGGATTTAGGGTTAGGTTTATGGCTAGGGTTTAGGGTTAGGTTTATAGTTAGGATTTAGTCTTAGGTTTATGTTAATGGTTAGGATTTAGTGTTAGGTTTATGGTTAGGGTTTAGGGTTAGGTTTATGGTTAGGGTTTAGGGTTATGGTTAAGGTTTAGGGTTAGGTTTAATCTGGTTATGGTTTTAAGGATCATCTTCATTGCACGCGGACAACTCCATCTGTCACGGCGCTTTTTCTCCGTAATTTCACTTTTGCCACCTTGCGTGTTTGGCAACCCTGAGTTAACTTAATTGTCCGAGTCAGGTGACCGGAGGGGAAGTGGGTACAAATTCAGGCGCAAAAGGCAGTTGAGTGCTGGCCAGCGTCCGGTGCAGGTGGCCTTTATGTTCGCTGTCAGCATTCATGCTGTGAAGTGTATGCCAGTATTGGATTGTAATTGTACTTGCCAATTATTCATGCGGTGTGGATTAGAGTGCATAATTCTAGATTGCTGGTGTATTATCTAGTGGCATATCCTTAGGCCGCGGATGATAAGTTATTCGTGATTAAGTATTGCTTTATCATAGGTCAGTGTTTCGCCGGTGAGCGAGAGTCATGGCAGTGTTCATTCTATTGGGCGTACTAGAAGGTATGATGTTGATGGATTGAGCAGTTATTTAGGCAAGTTGCATTGGCATTTATATTTATGTATATTTCATATGTATTGCTAGCCGTGTGTGGCTTCATTGTGTGCCGTTATTCATTAAAAGAGAATCTCCTGTAGAGAGGTGTTACTCTTACTTATTGTCAGCCATTTTATGTTGTGGTCGACTCCTAGCGGGGCGAGCCAAGTATAGCGGTATTAGTATTGTTAAAATCCACAGCATAAGTAGGTCTTGACACCATCTGTGCTCCGATCTCCACCCTTACATCAAACAAAGATGATCACAGCACACTGCACGAACTCCGTATCATTAGCGAGGATCCCAATGTGTGTATAGAGGGACAACACATGTTATAAATATTTTTGTGGTGGGTAGGTTTCGTAATTTTTACATTTTACGATGCCTAAATCTAACCCCTTACACCTTTTTACTGCGTATCTGAAGTCTATTTTAAAGTGGTATCAAACAGACGTCCCACTGTTCTTCATTGCAACCGAAAATTGTATTTAAAAATGTATTGAGTTCATGTTCATCATCATCATCAATATCCTTATCATCAACATCACTATCACCATCATCATCAACATCATTATTATCAACACCATTATCATCATCATCATCATCATCATCATCATCATCATCATCATCATCATCATCATCATCATCATCATCATCAACATCATCATCCTCAACATCATCAACATCATCATCATCATCAACATTATCATCATCAACATCATCAATTTCATCATCAACATCAACATCATCTTTATCATCAACATCATCTTTATCATCAACATCAACAACACAATCAACATCAACAACATCATCATCATCATTTATTTTCCTGTCCACTCCTTACAGAACATAGAACCAGCACCGCAGCTGGCCTCACAGGAAGCCTGAAGAACCCAGGACCATGCTCCAGCAGCGGTGATTGTTGTAGCAATGTCTTTGACATGATGAGCTTGCCAGCCTCAAGTAAAATCTCATATTAGTGGCCTTGTACGACATGCATGAGGGTGCAAAAGTCAGTGTCTTTCTTTATCTCTTTGAGACCCCCCGGAATCTACACGGAGGGAGGGGAAATTCATGTTGTCATTATTTTTTTTTGTAAAAATACATTTGAGTTCTATGTGTTATAGTACGTTTATAGCATGTGTCGCAGCCCCAGGATTCCCTTAACTGACTCCCAGGAGACGCAAGCACCACGGTTAAGAAGCAATGACATAGATAATGTAACGGTTCTTCGACTAGGTGATATCTACTCAATCCGCTGAAGCCGAAATCTCGTGCGTAGTGGTTCGTAAAGTGTTTTGTTAAGTCAGCATCTGCCAGACCTCGTCATAATAACCCACGTTTATAATTAATATTGTTTTCATGTTGATGACTGTTACCTCGTGTTTATGTGTAATTGTGAATGTTATCGGTAACACATGTTACGTCGTGGGTTGGCATGTATAACATCCACATGTAAATGCAGTCAGACCAACTTGAAATAAGTACGCTCAGTCCATCGTACAATTAACACGATTTTAATTGACGATATTCACAACACTGAGTACTTCACACATTTGTATAAAAATGATGCTCCATAATAACCATATTATCTCTGGCAGTAAGAATTGATGAACTGTACAGCTGGCCGTTAGAGGTCAAACTGTCTGCAAATATTCCAAAACGACATTGTCATGAATGTTAATTTGTATTACACAGTTACATACTACCTTCTGTCTGCCGTCTTGCCACACGTCACTCAAACACACATTCTTGAAGTAGTGTCAGTAGATAATCTGACAATAATTGAATAGAATGTAGGACCCCAGTAAGGAACTCCTAAAACACACACTGTCCATTAGGACGAACACCTCGAATGCCCGTGACCCCCGAACGTTAACCGTTCGTTTTTCGCCGCAGACATTGCCTACGTCATACACTCATTTACATATAGGTCACACCTTAACAAATAGCTAGCGTTTAGCACTGGTCCGTCGCGTGTACCTCTGAGTTGTGCACAGCGATGCCTTAGCAAGCCGGTGCAAAATGAGTGGTAACACTACCCCGCCCCCCAGCGAAAACTGAAAGTTTTCCTCAAAGGAGGATGACAAACCCTTGACCATTTCACAAAACGTGAAGTAAAAGTCGTGTATGTTAGATATGATTAATTGTCCATAGAAAAGATGTCAAGAAATGGAAAAAAAAAAAACTAAATGGAGATGTCAAATGATGAAATATGATAATAAAATTGTGATGCATGATACATGGAGAAGTTCAATGAAATAATTAAATGATGAATTAATTTAACTAGCTAATTGAATGATATTAAACCATATTGAAAAAAACAGAAAAAAAAACTGTAAATTTAATTATGTCCATGTGATAATGTCTAAGATGTGTTCATCATCTTGAAATAATGAAACTAGTTAAAGTTCTTAAAGTAAGGCATAGGTATTATCACTTCTTAATTTTATCGTCCCTTAAATGGTATGGTTATGAAAATGTTCCCGATGTGAGTTTCCTTTACGCCAAAAGTCAATCCGATTTTAAGCATTCTGCACAAGATGTGTCAGTAAAAGTTCCAGACACGTAGTATTTGTTGAAATAACAGATGATACCAGTCAATACTGCTTGATAGTGAGTTGGAGAAGTCTGTGACCATGTCCTTAATTCTTGATCATCATACACCTAAGTTTCAAAGTACCCACAGGAAAGAAAGTCACTTACAAATGTCTTTGGATAGCTGTGTGGCCGAAGTTACCATTGAGCATGTGCCGAGACCAACAAAAAAAACTTAACCATGCATAACAATGTCTTGTAATGTCATATCAAAAAGTCCGGAAATGACTATCAAGCACCTCATACTGTGGGTACCCTCGACATCGTGATTCAAATCCAATGGTAGATGTAGAGGTTCAGCTCTGTGCCATGGTCAGTGTATAGGCATTAATTTATTCTACACAATGCCAAATGCTTGAGAATCTGTATTATCTGTCTGTGGGTAACGCGATAGTACATCAGCCATTATGTTGGACTTGCCATCAATTGGGTGGATGATGTAGTCATATGCTTGTAAGTTTATCGCATATCTTGCGACCCTTGGGTTTTTCATCTGTGCACTCTGTAAATACGAGAGAGCCTTCTGGTCTGTCTCAATAATGAAACGAGACCCAAGAAGGTATCGCTGAAGTTTGGTCACCGACCAGATAATTGCTAGAAGCTCTCTCTCAATTATGGGGTATCTGCATTGAGTTTGAGAGAGCTTACGCGAGATATAGAGAACTGGATGAAGTATTCCATCCACCTCCTGCATTAAGGCACCACCGATCCCATACTGTGAAGCGTCCGTTCTGAGGATGAAAATTAATTTTGGATCAGGTAATTTTAATATAGGCTCAGATGAAAAGAATTCTTTTAAATGGGCTAGAGCTCTGTCACAGTGCTCAGTCCAGACAATTCTATTAGGAGAGCCTTTTGTAGTCAACTCAGATAGAACTGAAGTAATGGATGACAGATGTGGCATAAATTTATTGTAGAACTGGACAAGACCCAGGAGGCTTCTTACTTGTTTCTTTGTCCGAGGAATGGACAAATTAAGAATTTTTGAAATAGTGTTGTCTTCAGTATTGAGAAATCCGTGTCCAACTCTGTGACCTAAGAAGGAGATTTCGTGGAACCCTATGTGAATCTTAGAAGGCTTTGCAGTAAGACCATGTGACCGAAGAATCTCGAGTAGAGATTTAAGTCCAGAAACATGTTCGTCCCAAGAGTTGTGGAACAAACAAATATCATCTATATAAGAGATAATATCAGATCTGTGAGAAAAAAGTTTTCTCATCATGCGGACAAAGGTAGCTGGTGCATTCACCAAGCCAAAGCACATGAAATTCCAATGAAAGAGACCTTTAGGAGTAGCAAAAGCAGTGAGAGGTTTGGCTCTTTCTGTGAGAGGTACCTGCCAATACCCCTTGGATAGGTCAAATTTACTAAAATACTTAGCTTCCGAAAGTTTTGCTAATAATTCCTCAAGAACTGGCATTGGCTCTGCGTCAGACTCTGTTATACTATTGAGTCTACGGAAATCAATGCATAATCTAATACTCTTATCTTTTTTTCTGATGATGACCATCGGGAAAGAATATGGTGACTCTGAATGTGAAATGATATTAAGTTTTAGCATCTCGTCCAATTCCTTTTCGACCCGATCCTGAAAGTGGATAGGGATAGGGTAAGGTTTCAAGTGAATAGGACGATTATCTGTGAGTTTAATATCGTGAGAAATGATAGACGTCCGACCAGGAATATCAGTAAGGACTTGTTGATAGGACTCAAGAATAGCAAGGACTTGAGTTTGTTGAGCAGCAGACAGATCAGGACAGATAGAAACATTTAGCCACGATTCTGAAGGCTGCAGTGATATTGCAGGAAGAGGTAAGGGTATGTCAGGGAATGCAGTAGCTTCTTCCTGAATAACAGATAAGGAGGAATATGACGTAGGACGATCAGAGGATTCGTCCAAAACATCAAAAATAGGCTTGAGATATGCAGGTCTATCATGGAATTCCTTTAGCATATTGACATGAAATGTTTTATTCTTGCCATCAACGTCAAGAATATAGTCAACATCTGTGAGTTTTGACATAATTTTATATGGTCCCCTCCAAGAGATAAGAAGGCGATTTTGTCTTGTTGGTAACAATACAAAAGCCTTGTCCCCTGGCAGTAATTGTCTAAGCTTTTTCCGTCGGTTTTGAAGGGACCGAGCTTTTTCTTTTGCCTTTCCAGAAGAATTTACAGCAATTTTCCAAGCCTCAAGAAGTTTCTGACGCAGGTTAACCACATAGTCATAAGATGACTGAACTTCGGGGGCTATTTCTGGACCTGACAGTAGCTGTTTTATCATTGACATGGGTCCTCGTGGTGGAGCACCATAAAGGAGCTCAAAAGGAGAAAACCCAGTGTGTTCATTTGGAACTTCCCGATAAGCAAACAGCACTGCTGGGAGCATTCTGTCCCAGTCTTCTGGATAACTAGTGGTCACCTTACCTAGCATTTGTTTCAAAGACCTATTTAGCCGTTCTACCATACCGTTTGACATGGCATGATATACAGAGCTCAGAGATCTATCTATATTACATAGATTCAAGACCTGTGACATGACGTCTGACACAAACTGTGGTCCCCTATCAGATAGAATTTTATCTGGGAAACCCAATCTCGTAAAAATTAGGAGAAGTGCATCAGCCACATCACTGGTAGCAATATGTTTAACAGGTATTGCTTCAGGCCACCTAGTACACATATCAATACAGGTAAGGACAAACCTGTGACCTCTGGCTGAAGGAACCATTAGTGGACCTATTAAGTCTATGGCTATTTTTGCGAATGGTCGCACAGAGATATCAGCAGCCTGAATGGGTGCATTATGATAAGCTCCTTTAGTAGCCACCTCTTGGCATATTTTACAAGAACGACAAAACATTTTGACATCCTTCACCACTCCAGGCCAATAAAAGTCAGACAAGACTCTGTATTTTGTCCTAGCAAAACCCATGTGACCTGCACAGTTTGTGTCATGTGCATGCCTAAGAATGTATGGCCGAACCACAGTTGGTACAAGAATTTGACTACGCACTAACGTAGAGTCTGTATAATTACGCATTAAAATATCATTTTTGATAGAGTACCAAGGACATGATTTTTCTGAGCAATCAGAATCATGTGGTCTCACCAACTTAAAAAACCTTTTCAGGGATTTGTCAGTCTTCTGCATTTCAATGAATGAAGTCTTGGTGAGCATAGGTTTTTGATGTTCATCATCATCATCATCGCCAAGCACTTCAATCTGACTTTGAGCATGTGATTGTGCTCTTGTTGTCACCACATTTGCGTGCAGCCTATGCTGTCGTTCCCAGATTTCAATATCTTGTGTGGAACATTCTTTTATGCCAACAAGATTACCCAGGATCAATTCAGCAACCGGATCCTCCAATAAACAAACTTTAACTTGCCCTGCAAAGAATGGTGTGTCAATGTGTACAATGGCTAGTGGATAGAATTCTGCCGTTCCACCAAATGTAATACATTTTACCATTTCCCCTGTGCAGCAGGAAGGGTCAACAAGGGACTTGCGTACACCCACAGTGGTGCAACCTGTATCTCTTAAAACTGAAACAAGATTGTTATTTAAGAAACCCTTGTAAAAAGTAAGTGACCCTTGTCCATCATGGGAGGCTAACGCTGGTACCAATGCAGGGATGGGATGTCCACAAGATAGTCGCGACACCACGCCTGGCTGAAATAAAGTGCTGCACTCAGAGCAATTTGATGTATTGAACAAGTCAACAGCACAAGCATTAGCAAGGTTGGTGTTTACATTATTCTGATCGACCACCCCTGTGTTGCTATTATGACTCGAGTTCGAGTTTGAACGTTCCACACTTCGTGAGCGCTGAAAGTTGTTTTTTCCACGATAGTTATTTCGGTTTCCTCTTCCGTTCTGATGATTATTAGAATGTTGAGGGCATGTGCACCCTATACAGTGTTGAAAAGGTGGAGAGTTCTGGCTGTTCTCATCATTATAATATCTGTCACTTCTATACATGTAGGAATTATCAGGCCTACGCCATCCTCTGTTTGATCTATTGTACATTTGAGATGGCCCATTACCTCCAGGATATTGACGAAAATTTCTTTGATCTTGAGATGGTCGAGTATCGAAATTGTACCGTCCACGAAACGATCCGACATTTCGGTCTCTGTTCTGACCAAAATTCCGATCCATGCTTTTTGATCTGGCTCCTAGGTTTTGTATTTGCACAGAACGAGCTGAAGCAACCGGTAATGACTCTTTCACCGTGGAGTTGCTCACAACCTGCCCCGGATGAGCTGTCATAAATTGTCGACCTAAAGACTCAACAGCTTGTAAAGATTCAGGTTTTCGTTCATGCAAAAATGTTAAAAATTCTGAGCCAATGGAGGATAAAACTTTGTCCCTCAATATGAGATCCTTAAGACCCTCAAATGTATGTTCAATCTTAGCCAAACCAATCCATCTATCAAAACATAATTTAATAGATGAAATGAAATCCGAGAAGTCCTTGTTCATGTCGGGTATGAGTTTTTTGAACCTCATTCTATACCCATTCTCATCAAGTTGGTATCTTCGTAGAAGTAACGCCTTAGCTGCCTCATAGGATTGCCTATTGTTCTCATCCATAGTTAAAATAGCAGTCAAAGCATCACCTGTAACTATTTGCATTAAATGGACCACCCATGATGATCTTTCAAGTTTGTATTCTGTACATACTGTCTCAAAACGATTTATAAAGCAAGATATGTCATCAGAATTCTGGTTAAATTTGGGTAAATGAAGTTTAATTGTGTTAGGAAGTACTTTCTTAGACGAACCTGTCACTTCCTGATTTTGTGAATTGCCAGATTCTATTTTAGATCTATCTAAATTTAAAGAAGCCATCTTCTCTTCATGCTCAAATTGAGCTTTTTTCGCTGCTAAATCTATCTCATCTTGTCTTTTCCTTTCTGCCAAATCTTCCTGTCTTCTTCTCTCTGCAAAATCTTCTTGTCTTCTTTTCTCTTCTCTTGCTTGTACCCTTTCTTCTCTGGCAATATCTTCTAGCCTTTTTTGTTCCTCTTTCTCCAATCTACTCTCTGCTCTTGTAAGTTGCTCCATGGCAAACTCTTCCAAAGCTTGTCCCTGCTTACCAAGTTTTTCTCCCAATAGAATAAAATGCTCCAGAGTAGCCATGTTAGAAGGTTATAAATGACTTACTTGTGATGTAAAATGTGTACTATATAGTAATTAGCAGTACCAATGCAAATTCTTATAAATGTCAAGATAAAGCAAGTGAAAAATATTATGTGAGCATATGTTAATCTCGTGAAGTAGACAAGACAAACTATGACCCGGACACAGTACAACAAGCCAAGAAAGACAATACTAATGTAGAAAAATAATAAAAAAATAAAATAAAATAAATAAAAATGTATTTAAGTAAAAATAACAATAACAATGCTTAGTCTAACAAAATAACAAGACAAACACGCTTTACTACATTTAATACACACAGGAACTGAGGGACAGTAAGGTACGATCAACTGTGTACAAACAATAATGTTGCCAAAACGAAATAATCAGAAACACTCAACGAACTTGAACACCAAGCATCACGTGACAACACAACTAAACGGAAAAAAGGAAAGGATATGATTAATTCAGGTGAAGCGGTATCCACTCGGCCATGTGCGCCGGACCCTCAATCCTGAAATAATCACCTACCAATCCTACAGACAACCTTGATCTTAGGCCCAGCCAGAGCGGGATGTTTTCCTATGATCAAGTCCTTCACTGACCCCCCTTTAAATACACAAAGAAACATAAAACATGCAGAAAACAAAAGGCTCTGCACAGGATATATCTAAACTAAGCCGACAAGAGATGGACCACTTAGCTTATAATGAATCCTCCCCAGGTATGGTACTGGACAGAATGGAATCGATTACTCTCACTACAGGAGGATGATAGTGTTGAAATTCTTCATTGTTGTTTACAAAAACAATGATTTTGTTGTTGTTGTTGCCGAATACGCCATCTTGTCTTGTCTGACTGTGCAAGACGTGGAGGGCTGGAGGCTGAAAATCTTCGCTGAGCTTGATCAATTTCGAAGAAAGTTGAAATTCTGCTGCCAAAACTGATGCAAATACTTATAGAATAGAAATGTCATTGATGACAATAAAAATAGTTCAAACTCTTGACCGCATCAAAATTACTAAGTTTGTAGTAGGCTTGTTAATGTTTTTGGATCCTGCCGCTAATTCGCTGCTGACGTGAAAAGGTCAACTAAAGCTGCGCAGTGCAGTTTGTACGCGCTGAAAAGTATGGCTCGCCGATAGCGCAAATTTTGTAAAAGTGGCTCAGACAGAAGGCTTCATAATGATTAATTTCGAATTGGAGAAAAAAAAAACTCCCGTTTGCTGGCCACCATTGGGTGTTACCTCTTGTTTATGTGTAATTGTGAATGTTATCGGTAACACATGTTATGTCGTGGGTTGGCATGTATAACATCCACATGTAAATGCAGTCAGACCAACTTGAAATAAGTACGCTCAGTCCATCGTACAATTAACACGATTTTAATTGACGATATTCACAACACTGAGTACTTCACGCATTTGTATAAAAATGATGCTCCATAATAACCATATTATCTCTGGCAGTAAGAATTGATGAACTGTACAGCTGGCCGTTAGAGGTCAAACTGTCTGCAAATATTCCAAAACGACATTGTCATGAATGTTAATTTGTATTACACAGTTACGTACTACCTTCTGTCTGCCGTCTTGCCACACGTCACTCAAACACACATTCTTGAAGTAGTGTCAGTAGATAATCTGACAATAATTGAATAGAATGTAGGACCCCAGTAAGGAACTCCTAAAACACACACTGTCCATTAGGACGAACACCTCGAATGCCCATGACCCCCGAACGTTAACCGTTCGTTTTTCGCCGCAGACATTGCCTACGTCATACACTCATTTACATATAGGTCACACCTTAACAAATAGCTAGCGTTTAGCACTGGTCCGTCGCGTGTACCTCTCAGCTGTGCACAGCGATGCCTTAGCAAGCCGGTGCAAAATGAGTGGTAACAATGACCATAATAAACACCTCTTTAAGTTTTCTATTTTTTAAACAACTTTTATGTCTCGTTGACATATCTCCAAAAAAGTATAGAAGTAATTCTTCAGCCAACACAAAAATCAGAATTTGTAATTCAAATGTCGTCAGTCCTGTTGTATGGCTCTGAAACAACATCATCATAATCATTAACCCTCCACTCCCAAAGGAGCATAGGCCTTGTTACAGCGCAGTCACTGCACCATTTCGTATTGTGTGGCCGTTGCTTACCCAGGATTTCTTTGCCTCAGAAGAGAGCCATCAACTTTGTGATTAATGAATGGTAACAACACACACAGTAAGCGACGTCGTAACGCTAAGCAGATCTTCTGTACAAATAGAGAACGCCACAGTCAACTGGAATACTGTTTATTTACAATGTGGACCACTGCTGTTGACTGGACATCAAACAATCTTGGTCCGTCCCACTTCCTCTACAACACTCGCTCACCATTGCGAATTATATTCAATATTATAATGTCTTTTATTTACTATTGTTCACATGTTACTAGTATCTACATCCTTTCCACCGTCTGAGCAAATCCTTGTCCATTGATACTATCGATTTAGGTTCAGGTTATTGAAGTGATACCGGACTCCTCCAGGGTTGTTCCTTTCCCTGGTTCTAGATGGCCACTATCTTAGCCGAGTAACAGGACTACGGTATGGACGTAACTAATTCACTCTACGTACCCTTTTCTGAGTGGAGCCTAACTCGCTCCTTCGTTCTTCAGTCTTGTCAAGAATTTTTAATATCAATATGTTGGGTTATTGCTACCCAATTTTGTCTCCGTGCATTTAAGAAATTACACAGCACCTTGTCTACTTCACTATAGATTTCAACATGGCTGCCTCTCCTACTTGAGTACCCTGCCACAGCGTTCAACAAACACATGCCAAGTCCTATTTGTCACGTGCCATCATCTCAAGTTCTTTCCACGTTCTCTTCATCATTTTCACCTCTGTTTACAGCTCTCTTCTCCATGTGCTTCTTGGTCTACCTCTGCCTCTCTTGCCCTGGGGTTTCCAGAACAAGGACTGCCTTGTAATGCTATCAACATGTTTCCTCAGTGTGTATCCTATCCATCGCGATCGTCTTCTTCTCATCTCTTGTTCCACTGGCACTTGTCTGGTTCTTGTTATCTCTTCCACGTTGGTAACCTTGTCATACCATTTTAATCCTTCTTTTCTACACAAGCATCCATTTATGCAAGTCTGTAGATTTTTGTTATTATTCTGGGTCCACCAGCTTCCCATTCAATGAGTGCTTTATGTGCTTCTTTAGATAACATAAGAGCTACCCCTTCACTGTAGTGTGAACTTTCGTCTTCATGTCCCGAGGAAAGCACCAATTCACCTGTGGTGAGTTTCTTCTTGTCCTTCCACTTTGTTTTACACAGTCCCAGAACCTCGATTTTATATTACCTCATTTCTGCTGCTACTTGTGCCGCTTTCCCTTGTTCGTTCAATGTCCGAACATTCCAGGTGATAAATCTGGAGGTTCTCCTAGAAGAAAGAATGTTAGTCAGTAACACAGACTCCTTTCGGATTTCTCTGTGTTGCATCATACGCCTCCCTGCGAGAGGATCTACCCCTGTCTTGGATGGTTGTGTTGTATTTTCCTTAATTGACTTCTCCATGTTTGTTGAAGTTTTTTGTGGTTTAAATTTTTTTTACAGGATGGGGTAACCAGACCCATGCCCATCCCTCCTTAGTCGTATGACCGTGAGTGTGGTGGTCCGAGAACTGGTCCAAAGGCACCAATTATCATATGTGTGTAACCGAGGGTGGACTGGTTAAGACACCAATTAGTATCGTATAACAGCTATACCTCGTCTTAATCTTTACTAGGTGGCAGATGGCAGGCCTAGTTGTGTGACTCACACCAGTCTCCTTGTATATCTTCCAAGTTTTAAGTTAGCAGTGTTTGGTACTGGCCCTCTCCGCCAGAGTTGACAATTCTTGGATGAACTACTTTCCTTCTTACTTTCAACCCTTGGCTCGTTCGTACCCTTCTTGGTTGTTATTCCGTGAATGATCGTACAGTGATTTTATTATAGTGATTGATGATCAGGCATTCAACAACAATCCTTCATGGATCAACTCAAGCATTTGTTTGTTCTCTTACAAAATCCTTATTTATTTACATGTAATATAAATATATTTCAAAGATGCAGGTAATTCTTCATATAGAGCACACCTGCAGTCATATCATAGTTACCTCAAGTATACATTCTTTATCTCAAAAGTATGTAGGCATTTAATCCCGTTTGTGCTTATCTCATCTTAAAGTACTTATTTAGCTTCCTCAAGCTCTTTTTCATTTTGCCCAATCTGCCTCAAAACTCCTGATTAACTTTATGCAAAGTACTTTGTTTTTATATTCCTCTGGTACATCCTGGGCATTCCATTCCTTCTCTTCTTTAAACTTCTCGCCCAGTACCATTTCATTTACTCATTTTTCTAACACATCGTCTTGTGATTTCTCTGCTGCGAGTCAGGAAAATGTTCATCAAAATGCATAATAATTCATAAAAGGTCAATACTTACAGGTGATTCCCTGAATCTCTCCTGTGAATACACTCACTAGTGACATTATAAAACAAATTCTCTTAAGTAGCATTTTTCTCTGACTATGAAACTTCTTAGTTTACTCATACTGTTCTGACTAATCTTCATCACATCTTCCGAATTTCCTAGGACTAGCATTTCCTAACTTATCTATATACCTTATGAGTTTACTTTGTCACTTCTAATCTATATGTGATAACTTCTACAGATCTTATCAAACTTGTGGCAACCGCACAACATTCTTGTTTCTTCATCTTCAGAAAAACACGACCGCACACTTGCGAGCCGTAAACTATTCTGCCCTTGACTTCTAGTCAATCTTCAGCTGATCTGTCCCTTTTTATCAGCTAAAACCATTGGTCGGCCTTATTTTCACTCACTGAAAAAAATTGCTCACGCTTTTACAACGTAAGCGAATTCAGTGAACTATCGTCTGTTATTTTTAGACTTCTCTCACTCTATTCCCGTATGTATTTTTTTCTCATGTCACTAAAACCTACAAGGGACTTAATTCCACGTTGTCTCCCGTTGACGTTTTAACTGAACACCATATTCTCTTCTTTAAAGCTTACTACAAAATCGTTACATGCTAATTTTCTCAACCACAATTGAGAACCGACTAAATCTGCTTAACCCTAATTCAAGACCTTTATCCACCAACCGTAATATGCGGAGTTTCCTCCCTTCTCTCAAAGCATCCCTTCATTCATTTTATCTCCCTTCAACTAAGACAAATAGTCCGTATCCAAATCCATTCATATTTCCTAAACCATTTTTCTACACTCTTTTACATGACTAAAACAAAATCACCGTTCATATAAACCTTGCTTGAAGCACAAATAATGCTTTGGGCAAACCCAACGCCCTAATATCCGGCCTTTGGCTAGGATCATGTGTCTAGACACAGGGACCGGTACAGTGACATTCATGTGTCATTAGGTCCTTTGTGTGAGAACACAGAAGATCACTACAGTGACACAGTTTGTCATTGGGTCTTCTTGTGTTGGGACATGTGGTCTTGACCAGGGCCGGGTTTGGGCGGGGACAATGCGACCTCAAGCGAGGAAAAAATATGCGACCTCAAGCGAGGAAAAAAAAAAAAAAAAAAAATTTGGCTAGGATCATGTGTCTAGACACAGGGGCTGTCTGAACATTTATAATGCTCCTAGCAAACCCAACGGCCTAATATCCGGCTTTTGGCTAGGATCATGTGTCTAGACACAGGGACCAATACAGTGACATTCATGTGTCATTAGGTCCCTTGTGTGAGAACACCGAGGATCACTACAGTGACACATGTTGTCATTGGGTCTTCTTGTGTTGGGACATGTGGTCTTGACCAGAGCCGGGTTTGGGTGGGGACAATGCGACCTCATGCGAGGAAAAAATATGCGACCTCATGCGAGGAAAAAAAAAAGTCTAGACACAGGGACCAGTACAGTGACATTCATGTGTCATTAGGTCCTTTGTGTGAGAACACAGAAGATCACTACAGTGACACATTTTGTCATTGGGTCTTCTTGTGTTGGGACATGTGTCTAGACACAGGGACCAGTACAGTGACATTCATGTGTCATTAGGTCCTTTGTGTGAGAACACAGAAGATCACTACAGTGACACATTTTGTCATTGGGTCTTCTTGTGTTGGGACATGTGGTTTTGACCAGAGCCGGGTTTGGGGCGGGTGCCAATGCGACCTCATGCGAGGAAAAAAAAAAGACAGTCGCTTTCTACGACATGCATGGTAGGGAACAGTGTTACTATTCTTTGCTCCCCTTTCAGGCCCCGGTAACACACGGGTGGCTCTCAAACATGGAGAACAACAAAACCAACAACCAAAAAGCTACAGACTTTCATAAATGTATGCTCTGGTCAAATAGAAGGATTGAAGTGGTATAACTAGGTCACTAATATGGAGCTGATGACAAGAACTAAACATGCGCCAGTGGAACAAGAAATGAGAAGAAGAAGCAGGAGATGGAAAGGACACATATTGAACAAACTAGTTAATAGCCTTACAAGACAATATTTGTTTTAGATTCCCCAGGGTAAGAGAGGTAGAGGAAGACCGAAGAACACATGGAGAAGAGAACTGGAGACAGACATGAAGGGGATGAAGAAGCCATGGAAAGACTTTGAGTTGATGGCACAGGACAGGAAGACTTAGCATAAGTTTGTTGAAGGCCTATGCTCCTTTGGAAGTTGAAAGGTTAATGAAGAAGACTGATTCTGTAGCACAGTTGGAGGGAACAGGCAATGATATCAAAATAAGACTACATATTGGCAAGAGGAGCTTTCATTGCATTGGAAAATATTTGAAGATCAAGAGAAATCAAGTCACATTGGGAGCCGCGCTAGTGTAGTGGTTACCACACTGCGCTGGCTATCGGGAGATCCCGGGTTCAAGCGCAGGCGAGAACTATTGAATGAGTGTCGTCGACCGGGACTTGGACTGGAATAATTCGAGCCCTGGCGAAGACATTTGAAGGAGTGACTTCGACTAGGGACTGGAATTACCTGAACGGCTCCTGAGCCAACCCAGCTCTAATGGGTACTCTCCGAAGACGGCGAAAACCTGCCTGAATGGCGAGAGAACACCTGTCAGCGTACAGGGAAAATTGGATACTCACGTAAAATCAGTCTCAGGTTAGACATACTAACCGAAGATTTCGCCTCGAGTAATAGCGGATTCAATTCTTCATGTTATTGAGCTATACAATAGGATTGACTTGACATTTGAGTTGAAGATTCGCATTATTGTGTTTGATTGGCTTCTTTTCAATCATCAATCATCATACCATTTTGCTCCCCGAGGAGCACAGGCCTTCAAGAAACACATGTCAAGTCTTCCTGTCCTGTGCCATCCGCTCAAGTTATTTCCATGTTTTCTTCATCATCCTCACATCTGTATCCAGTTCTCTTCTGTGTGTGTTTTTGGTCCATGTTAAGAACCTTTCCTTCGTTTTCTGTATGTTGTCTAGGGTTTACTAATTTTGTAGAAATATTATCACCAAAACTCTGGCCACAACTTGTATGGGTTATCGTTCTTCTCTGTCTATTCAAATTCGTTTTATCGAACTAACTGTCATAAAGTGTTGACTGTTTATATTTATTCAAACTCATAATTCAAACTGTGAATTATTCCTCAACGAATTCTGTTTTCATACGACTTTCAATTTTATTTAACATAGAAACTTGCATGAGCGACACATTGCTCTAATAAAGTCTGACATCCTCATTTAAATATCGATTCGTGCCTTCTATATACTATTTATACATGAGTCCACACATCTGAAAATTCTTCATGCTATCAAGACTTATCTCTACGTGCTTCCATAGCATATTCCTTATTTTCCTCCGTATATTTTATTCTTAGGAGTTCATCTTTATATTTTCTCTTCCTTGCATGTCCACATTATTTCAATTCGGTGCCTTCTTTCCCATTTTCCTTTAGTCGGCGATCAAATGTATTTTCTTGGATTTTCATATCCCTGCATAACGGTTATATTAACCTTGACCTGTGGTCAACTATATTTATTGGCTAATCGAGCCTAACTCTTACCCTGGATTTCACACATCCAAATAAGATGGGTTTGTCACATAACGAATTCACAGTACACTTGATTTCTACTGTCCCCCCCCCCCCCCCCCCCCCCCCCCCCCCCCCCCCCCCCCCCCCCCCCCCCCCCCCCCCCCCCCCCCCCCCACCCCCCCCCCCCCCCCCCCCCCCCCCCCCCCCCGGGGGTGGCGGGGGGGTGTAAAAAAAAAAAAAAAAAAAAAAACAACAACCAAAAAACAATTACCCCCCCCCCCCCACCACCCCCCCAAAATGGGGGAAATCAAAAAAAAAAAAAAAAAAAAAAAAAAAAATCAAAAATTTAGGGGGGGGGGGGGGGGGGTTTAAAAAAAAAAAAAAAAAAAAAAAAAAAAAAAAAAAAAAAAAAAAAAAAAAAAAAAAAAAAAAAAAAAAAAAAAAAAAAAACCCCACCCACCCAAACCCCCCACAACACTTGTCAAAGTACCCCCCCCCCCCCCCCCCCCCCCCCCCCCCCCCCCCCCAACTTCAACAACACAAACCCATCCCCAAAAAAACCCCCCCCCCCCCCCCCCCCCCCCCCCCCCCCCCCCCCCCCCCCCCCCCCCACCAACCCAAAGTGACCACATCCCCACACCACCAACCCCGCCCCCCCACCGCTCCCCCCCCACCCCCCCCCTCATCACACACACACCCAACTACCACCTCCAACATCGCATCAGTAACCAACCTAGACTGTCGAATAACTCAACCACAACCTCGAAAATACAACCCACCCAACCCGCCTTTACTGTACCCAACACATACATCCTTAAACCTCAATGTTCCACCTACACCCAAGCCATCGTACACCGTGCCTCGTTACATTACAGCTCGTAGTTTCTTCCTGGTGAGGCACCATCGATGTGCAGAGCGATCTCTACCAAAATCCTTTTTAGTAAATCGCTTTGCCCCATGATGCCGCCCTCAACCATACCGAACCAAACCTTACCCTGCCCTTCGTGTCCCCGCGAGGGTTTTTACTCGGTGTGAACGCCTGGGATAAGATTATTAGAAGAAAATCGCAACAATTCAGATAAAAATGATTGTTTATCGACCCAATTTAGATTAAAATGATCAATCTCGATCCCCCCCAATTGTAAACAAAATGTCAATAACATGTTTAACTAAAATCCTTTACCCCCTACACAAACAAACTTATAGGTTTAGTAAGATTTGTTAAAGTTTTGTTCTCAATTTTCACAAGTAGACCCATATCACCCCCCCCTACACATACTGCATTGCCCACAAATCCCCACCGCGTCCCCATGTCATTTACACGTGGCACCACCCACAACCCCCCCCCTGGCCCCATGCCAACCCACACCCACCCCATCACTATCTCCCCACCCAAATACCCCCCCCCCCCAATACAGCACATACAGGTTGTCTGGTACATCATCCCCCATGACATTCTCACACACTCCCACATAAACCATGGCACCCATGAACACCCCACCCCCACAATGAATCATACTTGTGAACATTGAAGAACTAACCCCACAACTTATAACCTATTCCCAGTTTGTTAGTTACACACATTAACCCTCAAATCAACATATTATTTTCCAACATATTTAATCGAGATTGATCATTTTAATCTAAATTAATCGATAACAATCATTTTATCTGAATTGTTCGATTTTCATCTAATATCTTATCCAGCGTTCACCCGAGGTAAACCCTCGCGGGACGAAGGGGTAATGTTGAGGGCGCATCATGGGGCAAAGCGATTTATAAAAGGATTTTGGGAGAGATCGCTCTGCACCAAGATGTGCCTCACCAGAACACAGAATAACTACGATGCTTTAATGTAACTACGCACGGTTACGAGGCATGACGTAGTGGACATATGAACTGTAAAATTGGACAGTGTCGGCTTGTGTGGCGTAGCCCACTTATCTAAGTGTAGAGAAGTCTACTGACAAGGTGTCTACATGATTCAGATTTCGAAGTAGAAATCAAGTGTACTGTGAATTCATTATGGGACAAACCCATCTTATTTGGATGTGTGAAATCCAGGGTAAGATTTAGGCTCGATTAGCCAAAAGAGATAGTTGACCACAGGTCAAGGTTAATATAACCGTTATGCAGGGATATGAAAATCCAAGAAAATACATTTGATCGCCGACTAAAGGAAAATGGGAAAGAAGGCACCGAATTGAAATAATGTGGACATGCAAGGAAGAGAAAATATAAAGATGAACTCCTAAGAATAAAATATACGGAGGAAAATAAGGAATATGCTATGGAAGCACGTAGAGATAAGTCTTGATAGCATGAAGAATTTTCAGATGTGTGGACTCATGTATAAATAGTATATAGAAGGCACGAATCGATATTTAAATGAGGATGTCAGACTTTATTAGAGCAATGTGTCGCTCATGCAAGTTTCTATGTTAAATAAAATTGAAAGTCGTATGAAAACAGAATTCGTTGAGGAATAATTCACAGTTTGAATTATGAGTTTGAATAAATATAAACAGTCAACACTTTATGACAGTTAGTTCGATAAAACGAATTTGAATAGACAGAGAAGAACGATAACCCATACAAGTTGTGGCCAGAGTTTTGGTGATAATATTTCTACAAAATTAGTAAACCCTAGACAACATACAGAAAACGAAGGAAAGGTTCTTAACATGGACCAAAAACACACACAGAAGAGAACTGGATACAGATGTGAGGATGATGAAGAAAACATGGAAATAACTTGAGCGGATGGCACAGGACAGGAAGACTTGACATGTGTTTCTTGAAGGCCTGTGCTCCTCGGGGAGCAAAATGGTATGATGATTGATGATTGAAAAGAAGCCAATCAAACACAATAATGCGAATCTTCAACTCAAATGTCAAGTCAATCCTATTGTATAGCTCAATAACATGAAGAATTGAATCCGCTATTACTCGAGGCGAAATCTTCGGTTAGTATGTCTAACCTGAGACTGATTTTACGTGAGTATCCAATTTTCCCTGTACGCTGACAGGTGTTCTCTCGCCATTCAGGCAGGTTTTCGCCGTCTTCGGAGAGTACCCATTAGAGCTGGGTTGGCTCAGGAGCCGTTCAGGTAATTCCAGTCCCTAGTCGAAGTCACTCCTTCAAATGTCTTCGCCAGGGCTCGAATTATTCCAGTCCAAGTCCCGGTCGACGACACTCATTCAATAGTTCTCGCCTGCGCTTGAACCCGGGATCTCCCGATAGCCAGCGCAGTGTGGTAACCACTACACTAGCGCGGCTCCCAATGTGACTTGATTTCTCTTGATCTTCAAATATTTTCCAATGCAATGAAAGCTCCTCTTGCCAATATGTAGTCTTATTTTGATATCATTGCCTGTTCCCTCCAACTGTGCTACAGAATCAGTCTTCTTCATTAACCTTTCAATTTCCAAAGGAGCGTAAGCCTTCAACAAACTTATGCTAAGTCTTCCTGTCCCATGCCATCAGCTCAAGGTCTTCCCATGCCTTCTTCATCCCCTTCAGGCCTGGCTCCAGTTCTCTTTTCCATGTGTTTTTCAGTCTTCCTCTACCTCTCTTACCCTGGGGAATCTAAAACAAATATTGTCTTGTAAGGCTATTAACTAGTTTGTTCAATATGTGTCCTTTCCATCTCCTGCTTCTTCTTCTCATTTCTTGTTCCACTGGCGCATGTTTAGTTCTTGTCATCAGCTCCATATTAGTGACCTAGTTATACCACTTCAATCCTTCTATTTGACCAGAGCATACATTTATGAAAGTCTGTAGCTTTTTGGTTGTTGGTTTTGTTGTTCTCCATGTTTGAGAGCCACCCGTGTGTTACCGGGGCCTGAAAGGGGAGCAAAGAATAGTAACACTGTTCCCTACCATGCATGTCGTAGAAAGCGACTGTCTTTTTTTTTTCCTCGCATGAGGTCGCATTGGCACCCGCCCCAAACCCGGCTCTGGTCAAAACCACATGTCCCAACACAAGAAGACCCAATGACAAAATGTGTCACTGTAGTGATCTTCTGTGTTCTCACACAAAGGACCTAATGACACATGAATGTCACTGTACTGGTCCCTGTGTCTAGACACATGATCCTAGCCAAAGGCCGGATATTTTTTTTTCCTCGCATGAGGTCGCATTGGCACCCACCCCAAACCCGGCTCTGGTCAAGACCACATGTCCCAACACAAGAAGACCCAACGACAAAATGTGTCACTGTAATGATCTTTTGTGTTCTCACACAAAGGACCTAATGACACATGAATGTCACTGTACTGGTCCCTGTGTCTAGACTTTTTTTTTTCCTCGCATGAGGTCGCATATTTTTTCCTCGCATGAGGTCGCATTGTCCCCACCCAAACCCGGCTCTGGTCAAGACCACATGTCCCAACACAAGAAGACCCAATGACAACATGTGTCACTGTAGTGATCCTCGGTGTTCTCACACAAGGGACCTAATGACACATGAATGTCACTGTATTGGTCCCTGTGTCTAGACACATGATCCTAGCCAAAAGCCGGATATTAGGCCGTTGGGTTTGCTAGGAGCATTATAAATGTTCAGACAGCCCCTGTGTCTAGACACATGATCCTAGCCAAATTTTTTTTTTTTTTTTTTTTCCTCGCTTGAGGTCGCATATTTTTTTCCTCGCTTGAGGTCGCATTGTCCCCGCCCAAACCCGGCCCTGGTCAAGACCACATGTCCCAACACAAGAAGACCCAATGACAAACTGTGTCACTGTAGTGATCTTCTGTGTTCTCACACAAAGGACCTAATGACACATGAATGTCACTGTACCGGTCCCTGTGTCTAGACACATGATCCTAGCCAAAGGCCGGATATTAGGGCGTTGGGTTTGCCCAAAGCATTATTTGTGCTTCAAGCAAGGTTTATATGAACGGTGATTTTGTTTTAGTCATGTAAAAGAGTGTAGAAAAATGGTTTAGGAAATATGAATGGATTTGGATACGGACTATTTGTCTTAGTTGAAGGGAGATAAAATGAATGAAGGGATGCTTTGGAGAGAAGGGAGGAAACTCCGCATATTACGGTTGGTGGATAAAGGTCTTGAATTAGGGTTAAGCAGATTTAGTCGGTTCTCAATTGTGGTTGAGAAAATTTAGCATGTAACGATTTTGTAGTAAGCTTTAAAAGAAGAGAATATGGTGTTCAGTTAAAAACGTCAACGGGAGACAACGTGGAATTAAGTCCCTTGTAGGTTTTAGTGACATGAGAAAAAAATACATACGGGAATAGAGTGAGAGAAGTCTAAAAATAACAGACGATAGTTCACTGAATTCGCTTACGTTGTAAAAGCGTGAGCAATTTTTTTCAGTGAGTGAAAATAAGGCCGACCAATGGTTTTAGCTGATAAAAAGGGACAGATCAGCTGAAGATTGACTAGAAGTCAAGGGCAGAATAGTGAATTTTACGGCTCGCAAGTGTGCGGTCGTGTTTTTCTGAAGATGAAGAAACAATAATGTACTGCGGTTGCCACAAGTTTGATAAGATCTGTAGAAGTTACCAAAGATAGATTAGAAGTGACAAAGTAAACTCATAAGGTATATAGATAAGTTAGGAAATGCTAGTCCTAGGAAATTCGGAAGATGTGATGAAGATTAGTCAGAACAGTATGAGTAAACTAAGAAGTTTCATAGTCAGAGAAAAATGCTACTTAAGAGAATTTGTTTTATAATGTCACTAGTGAGTGTATTCACAGGAGAGATTTCAGGGAATCACCTGTAAGTATTGACCTTTTATGAATTTATTATGCATTTTGATGAACATTTTCCTGACTCGCAGCAGAGAAATCACAAGACGATGTGTTAGAAAAAATGAGTAAATGAAATGGTACTGGGCGAGAAGTTTAAAGAAGAGAAGGAATGGAATGCCCAGGATGTACCAGAGGAATATAAAAACAAAGTACTTTGCATAAAGTTAATCAGGAGTTTTGAGGCAGATTGGGCAAAATGAAAAAGAGCTTGAGGAAGCTAAATAAGTACTTTAAGATGAGATAAGCACAAACGGGATTAAATGCCTACATACTTTTGAGATAAAGAATGTATACTTGAGGTAAAACTATGATATGACTGCAGGTGTGCTCTATATGAAGAATTACCTGCATCTTTGAAATATATTTATATTACATGTAAATAAATAAGGATTTTGTAAGAGAACAAACAAATGCTTGAGTTGATCCATGAAGGATTGTTGTTGAATGCCTGATCATCAATCACTATAATAAAATCACTGTACGATCATTCACGGAATAACAACCAAGAAGGGTACGAACGAGCCAAGGGTTGAAAGTAAGAAGGAAAGTAGTTCATCCAAGAATTGTCAACTCTGGCGGAGAGGGCCAGTACCAAACACTGCTAACTTAAAACTTGGAAGATATACAAGGAGACTGGTGTGAGTCACACAACTAGGCCTGCCATCTGCCACCTAGTAAAGATTAAGACGAGGTATAGCTGTTATACGATACTAATTGGTGTCTTAACCAGTCCACCCTCGGTTACACACATATGATAATTGGTGCCTTTGGACCAGTTCTCGGACCACCACACTCACGGTCATACGACTAAGGAGGGATGGGCATGGGTCTGGTTACCCCATCCTGTAAAAAAAATTTAAACCACAAAAAACTTCAACAAACATGGAGAAGTCAATTAAGGAAAATACAACACAACCATCCAAGACAGGGGTAGATCCTCTCGCAGGGAGGCGTATGATGCAACACAGAGAAATCCGAAAGGAGTCTGTGTTACTGACTAACATTCTTTCTTCTAGGAGAACCTCCAGATTTATCACCTGGAATGTTCGGACATTGAACGAACAAGGGAAAGCGGCACAAGTAGCAGCAGAAATGAGGTAATATAAAATCGAGGTTCTGGGACTGTGTAAAACAAAGTGGAAGGACAAGAAGAAACTCACCACAGGTGAATTGGTGCTTTCCTCGGGACATGAAGACGAAAGTTCACACTACAGTGAAGGGGTAGCTCTTATGTTATCTAAAGAAGCACATAAAGCACTCATTGAATGGGAAGCTGGTGGACCCAGAATAATAACAAAAATCTACAGACTTGCATAAATGGATGCTTGTGTAGAAAAGAAGGATTAAAATGGTATGACAAGGTTACCAACGTGGAAGAGATAACAAGAACCAGACAAGTGCCAGTGGAACAAGAGATGAGAAGAAGACGATCGCGATGGATAGGATACACACTGAGGAAACATGTTGATAGCATTACAAGGCAGTCCTTGTTCTGGAAACCCCAGGGCAAGAGAGGCAGAGGTAGACCAAGAAGCACATGGAGAAGAGAGCTGTAAACAGAGGTGAAAATGATGAAGAGAACGTGGAAAGAACTTGAGATGATGGCACGTGACAAATAGGACTTGGCATGTGTTTGTTGAACGCTGTGGCAGTAAGGGAAGGAAGAGTGAAAAGTCTAACCTGAGTTGGTATAGAGGATGTATAAAAACGGGATGCGCAAAAAGAACGTTGCGCATAAGAAGAGTCAAAACAGAACAGAGGTTAGACACGTTTTTCTCAGCATGAGGCAGAAGCGTGATCCAGGCCGAGCAGGACAGGTACTCAAGTAGGAGAGGCAGCCATGTTGAAATCTATAGTGAAGTAGACAAGGTGCTGTGTAATTTCTTAAATGCACGGAGACAAAATTGGGTAGCAATAACCCAACATATTGATATTAAAAATTCTTGACAAGACTGAAGAACGAAGGAGCGAGTTAGGCTCCACTCAGAAAAGGGTACGTAGAGTGAATTAGTTACGTCCATACCGTAGTCCTGTTACTCGGCTAAGATAGTGGCCATCTAGAACCAGGGAAAGGAACAACCCTGGAGGAGTCCGGTATCACTTCAATAACCTGAACCTAAATCGATAGTATCAATGGACAAGGATTTGCTCAGACGGTGGAAAGGATGTAGATACTAGTAACATGTGAACAATAGTAAATAAAAGACATTATAATATTGAATATAATTCGCAATGGTGAGCGAGTGTTGTAGAGGAAGTGGGACGGACCAAGATTGTTTGATGTCCAGTCAACAGCAGTGGTCCACATTGTAAATAAACAGTATTCCAGTTGACTGTGGCGTTTCTCTATTTGTACAGAAGATCTGCTTAGCGTTACGACGTCGTCGCTTACTGTGTGTTGTTGTTGTTACCATTCATTTAATCACAAAGTTGATGGCTCTCTTCTGAGGCAAAGAAATCCTGGGTAAGCAACGGCCCACACAATACGAAATGGTGCAGTGACTGCGCTGTAACAAGGCCTATGCTCCTTTGGGAGTGGAGGGTTAATGATTATGATGATGTTGTTTCAGAGCCATACAACAGGACTGACGACATTTGAATTACAAATTCTGATTTTTGTGTTGGCTGAAGAATTACTTCTATACTCTTTTTGGAGATATGTCAACGAGACATAAAAAGTTGTTTAAAAAATAGAAAACTTAAAGAGGTGTTTATTATGGTCATTGTTTTACCACTCATTTTGCACCGGCTTGCTCTAAGGCATCGCTGTGCACAGCTGAGAGGTACACGCGACACGGACCAGTGCTAAACGCTAGCTACTTTGTTAAGGTGTGACCTATATATGTAAATGAGTGTTATGACGTAGGCAATGTCTGCGGGCGAAAAAAACGAAACGGTTTAACGTTCGGGGTCATGGGCATTTCGAGGTGTTCGTCCTAATTGGACAGTGTGTGTTTTAGGAGTTCCTTACTGGGGTTCCTACCTTCTATTCAATTATTGTCAGATTATCTACTGACACGAACTTCAAGAATGTGGGTGTTTGAGTGACGTGTGGCAAGACGGCAGACAGAAGGTAGTAACGTAACAGTGGTAATACAAATTAACATTCATGACAATGTCCCTTTTGGAATAATTTGCAGACATTTTGACTCTATCGCCAGCCTTGTACAGTTTCATCAATTCTTAACTGCCAAGATAATATGATTTTTATTTAATGGGCATCATTTTTTATACAAATGTGTGAAGTACTCAGTGTTGTGAATATCGTCAATTAAAATCGTGTTAATTGTACGATGGACTGAGCGTACTTTATTTCAAGTTGGTCCTGACTGCATTTACAATTGTGGATGTTATACATGCCAACCCACGACATAACATGTGTTACCGATAACATTCACAATTATCACCATAAACAAGAGGTAACACCCAATGGTGGCCCAGCCAAACCGGGAGTTTTTTTTTTTTCTCCAATTCGAGAATTAGATCATTATGAAAAGCCTTCTGTCTGAGCCACATTTAACTAAAATTTGCGCTATCGGCGAGCCATACTTTTCAGCGCGTACAAACTGCAACTGGCGCAGCATTATTTGACCTTTTTCCCACGTCAGCAGCGGAATTAGGCGGCAGGATCCAAAAACATTAACAAGCCTACTACAACTTAGTAATTTTGATGCGGTCAAGAGTTTTTGAACTCATTTTTATTGTCATCAATGACTAGTTCGAATTCTATAAGTATATTGCAATCAGTGTGGCAGCAGGAATTTCAACCTTCTTCGAAATTGAACAAGCTCAGCGAAGATTTTCAGCCTTCAGCCCTCCACGTCTTGCACAGTCAGACAAGACAAGATGGCGTATTCGGCAACAACAACAAATTCATTGTTTTTGTAAACAACAGTGAAGAATTTCAACCCTATCATCCTCCTGTAGTGAGAGTAATCGATTCCATTCTGTCCCGTACCATTACCTTGGGGAGGGATTAAATTAGAAGCTAATTGGTCCATCTCCTTGTCGGGCTTTATAGTTTATATATAGTCCTGTGCATAGCCTTTTGTTTTCTGCATGTTTTTATGTTTCTTTGTGTATTTTAAAGGGGGGGTCAGTGAAGGACTTGATCATCGGAAAACATCCCGCTCATGGCTGGGCCTCCTAAAGAACAAGGTTTGTCCTGTAGGGATTGGGGTTAGTTGATTATTGCAGGATTGAGGGTCCGGCGCACATGGCCGAGTGGATACCGCTTCCACCTGAATTAAGTCATACCTTCCTTTTTCCGGGGGGTTCGGTCAAGTTGGTGTTTGTCACTGATGGGCGTGTGGTGTTCAGTTTCGTTGAGTGTTTTCGTGGATTATTTCGTTTTGGCAACATTGATTGGTTGTGTACACAGTTGATCTACCTACTGGTCCCTCAGTCCTGGGGTGGTGATTAAATGTGCGGTGGAGGGGCATGGCGGTTTGTCTTGTTTATTTTGTTAGACTAAGCATTGTTATTGTTATTTTTACTTAAATACAGCTTTATTTATTTTATTTTATTTTTTTTTATTATGTTGTTCTACATTATGTATTAGTCTTTCTTGGCTGTTGTACTGTGTCCGGTCATAGTTTGTCTTGTCTACTTCCCGAGATTAACATAGCTCACATCAATATTTTTCACTTGCCTTATCCTTGACATTAAAAGAATCTTGCTTTGTGTACTGCTAACTTACCATATAGTACACATTTTACATCACAAGTAAGTCATTTATAACCTTCTAACATGGCTACTCTGGAGCATTTATCTAGTTGGAGAAAACTTGTGGTAAGCAGGGAACAAGCTTTTGGAAGAGTTTTATGAGCCAATGGAGCAACATTACAAGAGGCAGTGAGGTAGATTGGAGAAAGAGGAACAAATAAAAAGGCTAGAAGATAATTGCCAGATAAGAAAGGGTACAAGCCAGAGAAGAGAAAAAGAGGACAAAAGATTTTGCAGAGAGAAGAAGACAGGAAGATGTGGCAGAAAGGAAAGACAAGATTGAAAGATAGATATAGCAGCGAAAAAAAGCTCAATTTCAGCACGAAGAGAAGATGGCTTCTTTAAATTTAGATAGACCTAAAATAGAATCCGGCAATTCACAAAATAATCAGGTGGTGACAGGTTCGTCTAAGAAATACTCCTAACACAATTAAACATCTTTTACCCAAATGTCACCAGAATTCCTGATGACATATCTTGCTTTATAAATCGGTTTGAACAGTATGTCACAGAATACAAACTTGAAAGATCATCATGGGGGGTCCATTAATGCAAAAAGATTACAGGTGGATGCTTTGCCTGCTATTTTACCTATGGATGAGAACAATAGGCCATCCTATGAGGCAGCTAAGCGTTACGTTCCTACGAAGAATACCACTTGATGAGAAATGGGTATAGAAGAGGTTCAAAAAAACTCATACCCGACTTGAACAAGGAACCCTTTCTCGGATTTTCATTTCATCTATTAAATTAATTGTGAATTTAAGGATGGATTTTGTTGTGTGTGTGTTGTTAGGCTATAGATTGAGTATAATCTATAGAGAGGTCTTATGGATCTCATATTGAAGGGACAGAGTTAAGTTAGTCCTCCAAAGGCCTCAGCATTATACTTGAACATGTAATATTTCATGAATGAAAAAACCTGAATCAGGTACAAGCAGTGGAGGACTTTAGGTAAAGACAAAATATAGAAAGGTCAATCCGGGGCAGTTGTGGGAGGAGCAAATCCCAAGGTGAGAGAGTCAGGATACCGAATTGCTTCAGGGACTCGTTCTGTGAATGAATAGAAGGAAAGAGTGATCCAGGGGGAAAGGGGAGGTATAGTCGAGATTATTGGTCAGATTACCGAGACCGAATAAGTCGGATATGGATTCGTGGACGGTACAATTTCGAATAACGGTTTGACCATTTGTAGATCAAAGTACAATTTTCGTCAATCTCCTGGAGGTTTTTTGCCATTTGTTATGTACATTGTTCAAATTATATTATGGCTATGCTGAAATGAATATCCTAGATGAACCAAAAAGATTAGCAAGAATATTATAATGATGAGAACATCAGTAGGATTGGACCTTGCAACGCTTTTTAGGTCACATGCCCTCAAAATTCTAATAAATGATCAGAAGGGTGGAGGAATCCGAGATACTATTGGGGAAAATACAACTTTCAGGCTCACGATGATTGTGGAACGGTTTAAAATTGGAACTCGAAAAAAAATAGGAGTACAGTGTGAGTGCCTGATAAAGGATATTGAAAAACACCAACCTTGCAAGTGATAGAGGTTTGAAAGTGCTTTAATACAGGTGGAATTGCATCTGAGTGCACACTTTAGATCAGCCAGGGGTGGTGTCGGGGGTGGAGCTTGTGGACATCCCATCCCCCTGCATTGGTTATGACGTATGAATGGCTCCTAGATGAATGTACCGACAGTTTCACTTACTTTTACCAAGGGTTTCTTGAATGACAATATGTTCAGTATGTAAGAGGTACAGGATTGGACCACTGTGGAGGTACCAAGTCCCCCTAGTTGACCCGTCCAGCTAGCACAGTAGGAAATGGATAGGATAATGTTTACAGTTGTAGTTTGGCAGAATTCGTTGCCAGGTTGCCCAAGGTTGACATGTGACCAGTGGGTGTCTTTTCAGGGTATTGTTATAGTTTGTGGGTGTGGTGGATCCGTTTCAAGAAGCGTGACGATGAACTCGGCTTAGTTTCTGATTTTTATTATGGTATTATTGTTCCACATATGTAATTGAATACTGGGTATGACAGTATATAGGCGCACGCAATTAGGTGGGTGGAGGAGGGAGAGAGCGATGAAGCGATGCTCAATTTTATTTTGGAGTTGTTATTTTTGTTAAGTTTTTTGTTTTGTTTTTTGGTTGAACTTAATATACTATGGTCACCAAGAATTCATTCATTTATATTTGCAGTAGACCTGTTATATCCCGGAAGATGGCGGTGTTTTTTACTGGGATTGGAGCCTCATGATTTTTTTTGTTTTAGAAAAAATCATGTACCCTTGTACTTTTTTTTTTTTTTGATTTTATTTCGTTAATTATTACAGTTTACTCTTTGTTTTTTTTTTTTTTGTGAAGTTAACTTTTTTTTATCAACCTGTGAGTCCGGTGA